>CM029012.1:224569396-224713368 GCA_016801055.1 Panax notoginseng | reverse complement strand
TTTTTTATATAGAAAATTGATATTTTTCACATAAAAACTATCGCTATAGAGTCATCTATCGCGACAATTTTCATAAGTAAATAGCATTTTTTGTTGTGAATTTATCAATTTCTTTTTTATATATTGTCGTTTTTCCTTCTGATTGTTGAAAAAAGGGGCCATGAGAGAAATTACAATAAAATATGGGTGTTGCTATATATTGTGAGAGATTTCAACCGAATTACAATTACAACGTATATCAATACATAAAATTGGATAGGATTATAAAATTAGTCGACTATATCAAATACATCGTAAAACTATTAACAATTAGATTTATCCATATAACTCGCAATAAAAAAATCGACATGTAAAGTCGCAATATATTATTTTTCATAAAATATTTAAGTATGATTCAAGCACTGCAACACAGATTAATTTTCATTAATGCGAGTTATTTTAGTAAATTAATTTTATAAAATGAATATATGAGTTTTTGGAACCCTCCCAAAAAAATTAAATATAAATGAGTATTTTGGAGAGATATTCACCAAAAGTAACAAATTTAAGTACATTCATTTCCAATATTTTGCCACTCAGATTCGTATTATAAATTTATAACTACAAATACATATTTTCTATTTAAATTGGTACACTCAACCCAAAATTTATAAGTTTAAAAAAAAATGAAATATATGGTGTAAAAATAACATATGATTTCCTAAGAAGCTAGAACCAATTCCTTACTACTTGGACATTATTATACATTAACTTCCTGATAGAAATATATGTAGCTTCTCATGAGCTAAAAGTTAAGAGCGCTTAAGAAAAGTCGAAATAAATAAATTTTTTTAGCAAGGACAGATTTTAACTAAAAAATTTTTAGTCTAAATTATTGTTTCTGTATGCTGTAAACATATTTTGAAGAATTAGATTATAATGAAAATTTTTCTTTACCCCGATCAAGTTTAATTTTTTTATTAATATGTCTAACTTATAAATTTTGCCCCTTGAGTTTACCTATAAAAAAAAGTGAGCATAGGCAAGTGTCTATACTGCCCTCTCTACCTCGATTCGCCCCTGAACATGATATACATTGTTTAACTCTCTATTTATCAACTTAAGCTTTTAGATGAGTTCATTATTTAACATGGTATTATAGCTCTGGGTACTCAAGGTCATGACTTTAAATATTTCCACATGCACACATAAGTGATAGTGGTCGACCACACTCATAAATGATAGTAAGAAATAGAGAGAGAAAATCAATAAATTATTTTGAGAAAGTATAATAAAATTACAATGAGTATAAATGAACCGAGTATTGAGTTGCTCAAATTTGATTCATAAAATTTATCGAGAATAAAATAAAGTTTAATTGAGATTCGTTTAACTACCGAGTCAAGCATGATTTCGAATCGAACCTGAGCAATTTAAAATTTTCGAATGAATATGATCCGAGTATCAATAAAAAATTAGAATTTGAGTAGGTTCGAGTAATTTATCAAACTTTAAAATTTGCTCATTTAAACCATTAATATTTCGAATCAAGCTAGAATAGAACTTTTAGTCGATCGAGCACGAATCGAGCACGAACTGTTTGTTTATTTTATAACTTTAAAAATTACTAAATTATTTTTTCTTAAATTACTTCAATTTTATATGCTCGCATTTGGGAATCTATAAAACAAAAATGTATAAAGGATCGCACTATAAATTGGCTTGTCGTCGACATATGCTTTCGCTTTTTCTTTTTGAAAGTAAAATCTTAAAAAGTACTCACCCTTTTTCCTTCCCTAAATTATGGAATTTAAAATAATAAAACATAGAAATATAAGTTAGTTTAAGACATAGTAACGAAATAGCGAAAGCGTGAAATTTTTAATTTGAAATTTAAGTGTCAAATAATTTGAATATTAATAATATTTTATGAAATGATTAATCACAAGGAATGTCCCCTCCTTCTCCTTCTCCTTCTCCTAACACTCTTTCCGCGTTCCCCTTGAAAAATGATATATATTATGAATGTTTATGTAGATTTTTTGATTATCAATTACGTGAATAAATATTAGTAGTAATCTTTTTAAAATATATGTAATAATTGAAGTCTTCCTACCAATCTCATCATCTCATGTATTGATAAACTTAACAATTGTAATTCGGCATAAATTTATCGCAATACATAACAAAATTCTTCCCCCTTTAGGCCCTAAAAAAGAAATGTATCCCTAAATTGAATTGTAATATTAAGTCAAATAAGACTTTCTTTCTTTCTTCTTTTTTTTTGGAAGCACATGAAAAATAAGTGGTTATGAAGGGTGGGGATTGTGATAACTGATAAGTTCCTTTTGAAAGATATATAGGGTCCAAATACTAATGCAGAATACATAAGAGGAATGAGTTTTGCTGCTAATAACAAATAAATGGACATGGACTAGACATAAGAGGAAGTGGTTTGAGTACTAAAAGTAAGGAGTTGAGAAATGGGAAACCAGCATCCAAATCCAAATAGTATATATATTCTCAAGAATTTAGTGCATCAACTTATTGGGGATCACAAATCTATTTAAGAATCAAAATCCATCAGAACCAAATAAAGGTGAATCAAATGAGCCAACAATATACAAAAATTCCCAGCCCTACCAAATTACTCTAGTCTTTACTTCAACTTGGTTTGTATTATTGATTTACCTAACCTAACTAATAATATCATCAACTTATTTCAGTCACTTATCAAACAAATATGAACAATTTTTTTATCCCGTAATCTTTACGTGAGACTTATGATAAGTAGGTTTTATACCTACTTATCCGGTATCTATTACTTGAATTAATTGCTTAAACCTATGTTTCTTGCATGCATTGTGTGTTCATTTCATACATTTTATGTTATTTTGTAGGCTATGACACGGTATTGACATGAAGAAGCAAGGAAAAGTAATTTGGACATCTTTTGGACTAAAATATGCAAGCAAATGCAAGAAGGAAAGATTGCAGGGCTTTTAACACCAAGTTGGATGCATGTTCTTGGCTTGGAACTTGGATTTTATTGTAGATCTACTTTTAGCTTTTCGGAACATCTTGAATCATCTCAATCGGAGTTCGGATGCGAGAGTTATGACCTTTTTATCAACAAAGATCAAAGCTCAAAGTTGTCCTCCTTGCAATTTACATAGCATCTACTTCAAGCCCGATTTCGATCTTGATCCAGCCAGAATCTGTTAATTCTCAAAGAATGAAAGTTGTAGATCTCGTCGATATCTTCGATTTGATAGGTGGCAGGCCCCGTAACTCATAGCGGATCAAAAGTTATGCATGTTTTACCAAAGGACATCGCAACAAAAAACAGAATAGCGCGGACCGCGCTATACACAGCACAGGGCGCGCTGGGCCACCAGAATTTCTGCCACTGTAGTGCGGGGCGTGCCCAAAATTTCCTAGGAACAACAAGGGCGCGCTGGTCGGCGAGGGGACAACTATTTGTTATTTGGTGTCCAATTTGAGCTAGAATAGGATTCTTAGTTGTCTAACTTGCTAGAGTATCCATTAGAACTATAAATACATGATGAGAGGCATAAAAGAGAATATATATAGGTGAGTTTGGACGATTCCATTAGATTATATTAGAGTAGATTATGAGTAAAACCCTAGTTCTTATTAGAGTTGGAGATTGAAGCAACTTGGAGACTATTGAAGATCAAGAGCAGGAGCTTGAGGAAGATGAAAATTTGCTGACAACAGATTTATTCTTTACGCTACTCTTATTTTTGTCTTTTAATGTGTATTTCAAGTGTGGATTCTTAGTTTTAATTCAATGAACTAATTCTTTGTTTGAGATTACAATGGACCTTATTGTTTAGTTTATTTTAATATGCTTCGCTATCAATTATTATATTTTATTGTGAGGATTGTTTATTGTGATTTGGACTTAATTGTTTAATTGATTGGCCATCAATTACCGTGATAATCTATATGAACTCGAGAGATGAAGTTTAGATTTAGATCTGATTATGATAGCATGCGTTTGTGATTTCTGCATAGATGGAATTCATGATTCGTGTTTAGGATAGGGATATGCCTTTACGCCATATGTAATCTTATAGAGAACTTGTTCTTTAAATTCTTTTTTTATTGTAATTCACATAGAGATATAGTGGATTAGTTAATTAGGGTGTCTTGCTTAATTCTATCATCTGTGGATTTAAGTGAGTATGAGTATTATACATCGAGAGGTGTTTTTATCTGCTTTAGTGTTCTTGATTAACAATTCAGAATAGAAATAATTGATGAGAAGTGTGTTAACTTAAATGAAGCATTAAGTGAAGTTGTGATCTTAAATATCCGTAATCTTAATTTAACTAGTGATAATTACAATTAGTTTACTTATAAATTAAAATTCATTCGTTTAAATAAGATTGAGTTGGTTACGGGTTAGTATTTGGTGATTTTTTATTAAATAGTTCTTTGTAGGAACGATACTCTACTTTCACTTTATTACTTGTTGACCACGTATACTTGCGTGTTGTGCGTAATTAGATTTTATCCAACAACTTATTCATTCATTCTTTACCTAACTTTAAAAGACAATTATTAACTAACGAATAGAACTCAAAAAGTCCCTAATATTTATCTCAATCCAAATAAAATACAAAATTAAAGATTTTAAAACAAATTGTTTAACATAATCATGTTAAACAATTAGGGCTACACCACTTTCAGGGCTTGGTAGTGACTCAAACTCATGGGACAAACTTCCCAAATTTTTATCAAATATAAAATAAGAAAAAGGGTAAGATTCCAATCTTTTGAGTACTAGTGGTATTCCTAGTAACTAAAACCGTATATGATATAGTTATGATTCTATTTAATAACTAAAACCGTATATGATATAGTTATGGGTCAAATATTGGTCAACTCATATTTCAAATTTAACATTATTATGGTCTAATTAAATAAATTATTTATGATATTTAATTTTTATATTCATTCACCTTCTATCTCTAATATGTTTTATAGATTCTTCCTCTCTCTAAAAACTTTTATATATGTAGACTCTAAAATTTTAAAATTTTCTTTCTTTAAATTTTTTTGTAAACTTGTTTTCTCTAAAAATTCTTCTACGCTTAATTTTTTTTATATACTTTTTTTTCTCTCTCTCTATAAATTTTATACTCTCTAAAATTTTTAAATAATTTATCTCCCTCCTAATTTTTTATACACTCCCTCTCAATTTTTTTATATTGTCTAAACTTTTCAAAGATATATATCAGATATATTATATTAACAGTATAAAATATAAATAAATTTAGATATGGTTTAAAAACTAGCTCAATACATTTCTTAAATGTGTATCGTATTAATTTGGTGGTGTTATGCCTGTGCTGGAGCTACCTTACCTAACTAGGCTAGCTAGCAGGGTTTTATACTTGATCTCTCCCTCTAAAAAAATAACTTGGTTAAATCTGTATCGAAAATAGTTTAATCAATTTGGACCTATATTTTTTTTAAAAAAATATAGTCGAGCCTAATTGAAATGGGTATGGTACCGGACTACAGAATGAGAATGTTTCTATAAATTCATAAATGATAATATTAGTTGTCACAAATTTGTCTTATTTGAAACCAAAAATTGAAACTCCTGGTATTATTACCTATCCACAAAACAATGAACTCTACCATCAACAAAATATTGAAATCAAAATGAGCTCAATTTATGCAAACCAATCCATGGACTTTAATACAATAAACTTGCGGAATGCATGGATATCAATTAATCAACAAGAAAGAGAGAAAAAAAATGTTCATAAATTTTATTTTTAAAATAAAGAAATAAACCCAACATAATGACATGACAAGAAATGAAGTGGGAGAGAATTTGGAGCCATTTTATATACTAGGGCTATGTTTCTTTACAAAGATTATACTTGGAATATGACTATTAATTTCAAGTGTCTTGTTTGTTTTCAAATTTAGACTTTGGACTATTAGTCTCGGGATTATAAAATGGCTTAATAATCTTAACATTATAATTATAATTCCGGATTATAATTTTAAAATTAATTATAATTTCGGATTATAATCCTTGCAAACAAACAGAAAAATTTTGTGGACATAAAGTGACAACAGAAAATCTTCCAGGATTTCAATATCTTGAGATGATTAAAATATTTAAAACTAACAATTTAGGACAGAAAAATTACATTAGTTGCAGGAAGATTTTCGGATACTTCTGGAGAGATTTTTGTGAACTGCAATCAATCATTACCTGGAATGACAGGATAAAAACTCTCACGTTAAATGTTACTCCATAACGTTAAGATTAAGAAGCAACATATATATGTATAATGTAATGCTGGTTATAGTTCAAATGAGCATGTTAATATAGATCAACCATAGTAACAGAGACAACAATATCTTTATCATGATAACAAGATTATCTTTAAAGTTTTAAGAATAGGGAAAGTGGGCCCACAGATAAAAATGACAAGGCATCTACTAATAAAAGATGATTTAGGAGATTGCCATAAGGTTCAGTTTGCTCACTAAAAATCAATTTTGGTTTCACAAAAAGAGTCTCGTGTTAGAAAAAAAAATAATAAAAAATTGTTTTACGAAGAGAAGAGAGTTCGTTTCTTATAGATAATATTATAAAATGACATTATTCCCGACTAAAACAACACAATTTCACTACTGTTGGGCCATGATACTTTATGCACTGGGCCGGATCGAATGAGCTCATCCATTGGGTTATATTTATTGTGTCTTGAATGTGTTGGGCCGGATCGTTGGGCTGACCCAATGGACAAGTAATATCTTTATTTTGGGCATGTGGAGTATTGGGCTGAGTCAGTGGGCCGAACCATTAGGTGAGTATGGTTCCACTTGAGTTTTGACCGGTGATGATTATGAAGATAAACTTTGACTGACATCTCTGCATTTCATTAATGGGGATTGGACATGCTCAGGGTCAGTTGCATATACGACAAACCGGAAATAAGAGTATTTGATAGCAAGGATCACACCATCTAAAGGTAACTGAATTATTTTCTCTCTCAAGCACTAGATATTTTATCCTCCATTGTTAACCTTGTGATCGCCTGTATTGACTCTCACGCCGGAGCTATCCCCCGACGGTCAAGCTGTCAAGCTTTTGGTGATTGTCGTGTTTACTGTGCAGGATAGAGACGCGTCTTACGTGATTGGGACGTGAGGAGAGATCCTGGCGTTAACATTGGCGCTAGAAGGAGGGCTTTTTTTCTAGTGTTCTTGAATTTTCAATCACAACTTTTCAGTTGTTCTACATCGGAAGTTATGGTGAGGAGTAGAACGGTCACACCGGAAGGACAACAAATGGCTGTTAGTTCGTTCATACTGCGAGTCTCTGTCAGGGATCGGTTGGGTCCTTCAAAAAGTGCTCATGATAGCACGGCTTCCAAACATAATTCAGAAGGTTCTCGTTCGAGAGCCCACGGTGATGCTAGAAGAAGATTGGTTTTTACAGTTGATAAAGAGCGTGATCATGGTCGAAAAAGGGTAGAAAGCATACTGCTTAGAACCCTATACCGAGATGGTCAGGCTGACAGAGCGTTCAAGTTGGCCAAGATGGCCGAAGAAGAGCTCATAAAGTTTTAGGAATTCTTCTGAAACAACGGAAAGAAGCCTATACACTATGAAGATGTGTCTCGAGGCCGACCTCATGACCGAAGAAGACCCAACCGCCGTTCTCTCGATGGACCGAAGAGGGTACTCCGCCCTATTGGTTCTCGGGATTATGGTCGAAGCAGATGGAGACGAAGACCCAACAGCCGTTCTCCCGATGGATCGAGGAGGGTACTCCGCTGTGAGACCCCGAATTTTATGAAATAAAAGTATTCAATTTTTCTATTTTGGTAAATAGTTAAATTGATAAAAGTTTAAAGTTAAGGGTAATATGTGAAATTTTTTTTTGCAAAGTAAGCAAGTTAATATAAAATATTCGTTGTGTCGGGGAATATTCTTTTTGTCAGAGAATATTCGTACGATGGTACAATCATTGGTGGACCCCACAACGAAATTATTATCGGATTGAGAAAACGACAAAAATATTTTTATGAAAATAACGGCAGAAGTTTTACCGTTAACTATTGAAACACCTGGTGTTAAAAGTACAGTAATACGCGTGGTTGCATAGTAGCACACGGTATTGATTATTGATGCTTACGTGAAAAGTCACTCAGTTTTGTTTTATTAGTACTATTAATGTAATAAAACAGAAAAACTTTTTATATAAAACAGAATACTTTTATAAAGTTATTCGTTTTATTAGGCTAATAGTAAAATCTTTTTATATAAAACAAAATACTTTTATAAAGTTATCTGTTTTATTAGACAATAATTAGAATATATTATATTTTATTATGCATAATATTTGCATAGTGCTTGTATAGTGTTTGCATAGTAAAATCTTTTATAAATTTATTTGTTTTATTAGATTATAAATAGAATATATTATATTTTATTTAAAAGATTTTTCTTTAAATATGGACCGTCCGATTAAAAGTAAATCAATCTAGACCGTTCATGAATTAGTTACTATGCAGTCCATTCTTCTATAAATAGAAGTTCATTCCTTCATTATTTCTTACGAATTTACTGAAACTCTAGAGAGAGAAACTATAGAGAGAGTTCTTCTTCTATAATCTTGAGCGTATTTATTTAGAGTTTAAGAAAGCATTGAGCGTAGTGCAAGTTTTCTCCGAGTATATCCTCGCCCTACCAGTCGGAATACTCTTCTTTCAAAGGTAAGGAATATTATTTGTTGCACTCGTAAAGGGTATTCTTTCTTTCTTATTCATGAAGAGAACTTCTGTTATTTCATTCTTTATTAATCTGTTGGAATAACCTGTATACGCGGGCTACCCTATATTTGGTGAAATTCTCCTGTTATTACATTTTTATTATTCTGTTGGAACATCCGATCTGTGCTTTACGCCGGACCTGTTTCTATTATTTATTATTCTGTCGGAATATCCTGTCTGTACTTTACGCCGGACCTGGTTCTATTATTTATTATTCTGTCGGAATATCCTATCTGTGCATTTACGCCGGACCTGGTTCCATTATTTATTATATTGTCGGAATATCTTGTCGGTGCATTTACGCATGACCTGGTTCCACTATTTATTTTTCCGTTGGAATAACCTGTCTGTGCGGTCTATCGCTTGCCTGGTGATTTCTTTTATTATTCCATTCTTTATTATACTCAGTTGATTAAAGTTTTGGCTTTTATACTCCATGAAATTAGTGGAATATCCTTGATATTTGCGCTTCATCCAGTATCTTTTCATGGAAGTATTCTTCTGAGCATTTTTGAATTTTACTCCACAAAGCAGTATCATGTTGACAATTTGGACGTTATTGATTCTTGGATAAATTAATTCTTGAACTTTTTTATTGAATTATTATGTCATTGTCATCATCCTCATGTTTAAATAATGTTAAAAGTCATCTGTGGCCTGTAGTGCATAGATGGACTTGGTATGAATATGACCAGAGATTATTCGGTATAATCATGACCGTAATGTTACAAATGATGTGGAAAAGTCCTCATTGGCCCGTAGTACATTGATGAACAGTTTTTTGGTATGATTATGGCTATGGATTCTCTTCGACCAAGGGTGCAAAGATGAATTGTTTTATGGCATGATCAGGATCGTTGATGAAAACACGATTATCTTTGGCTCGTAGTACATGGATAATTCGTGGTCGTGATAGTAATGAATATCCTTGGCCGGTAGTGCAGGGATGATTCGATGATGTGGATTAATTATTGAGTTGAGTCTCATCGATGAAATATTAATTAATGGATGTGATAATAATGAATATCTTTGGCCGTAGTGTATGGATAATTCATGGATGTGATACTAACGAATATCCTTGGCCGTAGTGCATGGATAATTCGAAGGTGTGGATTATTTATTAAGCTGAGTCTCAGCGATAAAATATTGGTTATACACTTTTAATTTGTAGAAGATAGTAGATGTCATGCTCTACTTGACTCTTCTAAAATACAATTATATGTCTTTGGCCGTAGTGCAAAGATGAATTTATTAGTATGATTATGAACAAGAATTGTGATTTGGTATAACCATGATTTTTGATGTTTTAAGTGAATATAGGTGATGAAAATTATCTTCGTCCTGGGTGCGAAGATGAATTTAGAATAACAATTATAATTATGAGTTATTCATATGATTATGAACAGGAATGGTTGATTGATGTTACAGTGATAAAATATTATTGGTGGACTTTTAGCATGGAGAAGATAATAGACCTAATGGTCTATTTGACTCTTCTAATGGATTGCTCGTTCCGCTGCAACTATGGTTGAAAAGTTTTATCAGCTACCATATGTTCTAAATCTCTGATTTATTAATGATGAAGGCTATTGATGATGTAAATTATCTTTAATTATGATATTCTTTACTGGGCTAGTTGAGCTCACCCTTTTGCTTTCATTGTTCTGTTCAAGAAGTGAGAACGCAGTAGGGACTAGTCGGGGAATGGAGTGACGGTTCAGATGATATCATTAGTAGTCCTCACTATTCTATGAAATACTGTGATAGCTGTGGAGGTTCTCCCTAAACAGTATAGAAAAGTGTGTTGTATTCTATACATCATTTAGTAGTTATATTTGGTGAATAAAATAGGGTGAGGCGAACCCAATTTTGGAAGGGTATTTTACCACTATCATACAAGATGTCTAATGACATACAATCTCGTATTCTCATAAGACATGGTTGTGCACTTTCACTTGCTGAATATATCTATGAGCAGTATCTATATGATCTTGGAGTTTATTTGAAGTATAATTTTCACTTGGAGACAACGGAGATATTTATATGTCAAGAGAAAACTCACCATTGGAAAAGAAGATGATAGTAATCTTCTTATTTTTATTTGGGGACTTTTGGGTCAACCAAGGATAATTATGTGGACATATGATATCTATCATAACCTAGATGCGTGGCCTCCCATGTACGAAGGTTTTCTTGAGCACTTCCTAAATATTTTAATTTCTAAAACAGTTTTTGACTATACTTTTATGTAAAGTATCATTGTAAGGTTGTGGTCGAGGTACCATGAGAGTTACATACATTTGTATTAAAATTCATAGTTAACTGTGGTCGTATTCTATACGACAGCTCAACAGTTGTATTAATGAAGTTGTATTTGAATTTTGTATCATGTATCTGGAGACTCAGAATGGGTGATGTATACCTAATTTTGGGGGTGTCACAGTTGGTATCAGAGCTTAGGGATATGGTCGCTGGCGGAGATAAGGGTCTAGAACTAGGAGGGGAGAGACGATTTATATACTACGCTAGTGTGTGACTTACCTAAGTTGAAATTGTTTACTTGATAAGTTGACAAATTATGATATGTCAATTAACCTTTGTTTTGAAGCTATATTCTAAAATGATATCTGAAATACAGAAGATGAGAAATGGGAAAATTATGATAGCGAGAAAATTATCGGGAAGGTGCAATCTGAAAAGAAAGCAAGGTATTCTCATCTCTTTGAATATCAGGTACGTACGTAAATTTTGAGGGCAAAATTTCATATGGAGGGGTGATTGTGAGACCCCAAATTTTATGGAATAAAAGTATTCAATTTTTCTATTTTGGTAAATAGTTAAATTGATAAAAGTTTAAAGTTAAGGGTAATATGTGAATTTTTTTTTTACAAAGTAAGCAAGTTGATATAAAATAATCGTTGTGTCGGGGAATATTCTTTTTATCGGGGAATATTCGTACGACGGTAAAATCATTGGTGGACCCCACAATGGAATTATTATCGGATTGAGAAAACGACAAAAATATTTTTATAAAAATAACGGCGAAAGTTTTACCGTTAACTGTTGAAACACCCGGTGTTAAAAGTACAGTAATACGCGTGGTTGCACAGTAGCACACGGTATTGATTATTGATGCTTACGTGAGAAGTCACTCAGTTTTGTTTTATTAGTATTATTAATGTAATAAAACAGAAAAACTTTTTATATAAAACAGAATACTTTTATAAAGTTATTCGTTTTATTAGGCTAATAGTAAAATCTTTTTATATAAAACAGAATACTTTTATAAAGTTATCTGTTTTATTAGACAATAATTAGAATATATTATATTTTATTATGCATAGTATTTGTATAGTGCCTGCATAGTGTTTGCATAGTAAAATCTTTTATAAAGTTATTTGTTTTATTAGATTATAAATAGAATATATTATATTTTATTTAAAAGATTTTTCTTTAAATATGGACTGTCTGATTAAAAGTAAATCAATCTGGACCGTTCAAGAATTAGTTACTATGCAGTCCATTCTTCTATAAATAGAAGCTCATTCCTTCATTATTTCTTTCGAATTTACCGAAACTCTAGATAGAGAAACTATAGAGAGAGTTCTTCTTCTATAATCTTGAGCGTATTTATTTAGAGTTTAAGAAAACTTTGAGCGTAGTGCAAGTTTTCTTCGAGTATATCCTCGCCCTACCAGTCAGAATACTCTTTTTTCAAAGGTAAGAGATATTATTTGTTGTACTCGTAAAGGGTATTCTTTCTTTCTTATTCATGAAGAGAACTTCTGTTATTCCATTCTTTATTAATCTGTTGGAATAACCTTTATACGCGGGCTACCCTATACTTAGTGAAATTTTTCTGTTATTATATTTTTATTATTCTGTTGGAACATCATGTCTGTACTTTACGCCGGACCTGGTTCCATTATTTATTATTTAGTCGGAATATCATGTCTGTGCTTTACGCCGGACCTGGTTCCATTATTTATTATTCTGTCGGAATATCCTATCTGTGCATTTACGTCGAACCTGGTTCCATTATTTATTATTCTGTCGGAATATTCTGTCGGTGCATTTACGCATGACCTGGTTCCACTATTTATTTTTCTGTTGGAATAACCTGTCTGTGCGGTCTATCGCATGCCTGGTGATTTCTTTTGTTATTCCATTCTTTATTATACTAAGTTGGTTAAAGTTTTGGCTTTTATACTCTATGAAATTAGTGGAATATCCTTGATATTTGCGCTTCATCCAGTATCTTTTCATGGAAGTATTCTTCTGAGTATTTTTGAATTTTACTCCACAAAGCAGTATCATGTTGACAATTTGAACGTTATTGATTCTTGGATAAATTAATTCTTGAACTTTTTTATTGAATTATTATGTCATTGTCATCATCCTCATATTTATATAATGTTAAAAGTCATCTGTGGCCTGTAGTGCATAGATGGACTTGGTATGAATATGACCAGAGATTATTCGGTATAATCATGACCGTAATGTTACAAATGATGTGGAAAAGTCCTTATTGGCCCGTAGTACATTGATGAACAGTTTTTTGGTATGATTATGGCTATGGATTCTCTTCGACCAAGGGTGCAAAGATGAATTGTTTTATGGCATGATTAGGATCGTTGATGAAAACACGATTATCTTTGGCCCGTAGTACATGGATAATTCGTGGTCGTGATAGTAATGAATATCCTTGGCCGGTAGTGCAGGGATGATTCGATGATGTGGATTAATTATTGAGCTGAGTCTCATCGATGAAATATTAATTAATGGATGTGATAATAATGAATATCTTTGGCCGTAGTGTATGGATAATTCATGGATGTGATACTAACGAATATCCTTGGCCGTAGTGCATGGATAATTCGAAGGTGTGGATTATTTATTAAGCTGAGTCTCAGCGATAAAATATTGGTTATACACTTTTAATTTGTAGAAGATAGTAGATGTCATGCTCTACTTGACTCTTCTAAAATACAATTATATGTCTTTGGCCGTAGTGCAAAGATGAATTTATTAGTATGATTATGAATAAGAATTGTGATTTGGTATAACCATGATTTTTGATGTTTCAGGTGAATATAGGTGATGAAAATTATCTTCGTCCTGGGTGCGAAGAGGAATTTAGAATCACAATTATGACTATGAGTTATTCATATGATTGTGGACAGGAATGGTTGATTGATGTTACATGGATAAAATATTATTGGTGGACTTTTAACATGGAGAAGATAATAGACCTAATGGTCTATTTGACTCTTCTAATGGATTGGTCGTTCTGCTGTAACTATGGTTGAAAAGTTTTATCAGCTACCATATGTTCTAAATCTCTGATTTATTAATGATGAAGGCTATTGATGATGTAAATTATCTTTAATTATGATATTCTTTACTGGGCTAGTTGAGCTCACCCTTTTTCTTTTATTGTTCTGTTCAAGAAGTGAGAACGCAACAGGGACTAGTCGGGGAACAGAGTGACGGTTCAGATGATATCATTAGTAGTCCTCACTATTCTATGAAATAGTGTGATAGCTGTGGAGGTTCTCCCTAAACAGTATAGAAAAGTGTGTTGTATTCTATACATCATTTAGTAGTTATATTTGGTGAATCAAATAGGGTGAGACGAATCCAACTTTGGAAGGGTGTTTTGCCACTATCATATAAGATGCCTAATGACATACAATCTCGTGTTCTCATAAGACATGGTTGTGCACATCCACTTGTTGAATATATCTATGAGCAGTATCTATATGATCTTGGAGTTTATTTAAAGTATAATTTTCACTTGGAGACAACGGAGATATTTATATGTCAAGAGAAAACTCACCATTAAAAAAGAAGATGATAGTAATCTTCTTGTTTTTATTTGGAGACTTTTGGGTCAACCAATAATAATTATGTGGACATATGATATCTATCATAACCTAGACGCATGGCCTCCCATGTACGAAGGTTTTCTTGAGCACTTCCCAAATATTTTAATTTCTAAAACAGTTTTTGACTATACTTTTATGTAAAGTATCATTGTAAGGTTGTGGTCGAGGTACCATGAGAGTTACATACATTTGTATTAAAACTCATAGTTAACTGTGGTTGAATTCTATACGACAGCTCAACAGTTGTATAAATGAAGTAGTATTTGAATTTTGTACCATGTATCTGGCGACTCAGAATGGGTGATGTATACCTAATTTTGGAGGCGTCACATCCGCCCTATTGGTTCTCGGGATTATGGTCGAAGTAGATGGAGACGAAGACCCAACATAAACAGATCCAGGGAATACACACCTGAACATACAAAGAAGGTACACCGCCTTGAGTAATTCGCACCACAATGACAGAGATCCACCCCGAAGTAAATCCAAAAATCGCACTCTTAAGAATCCACTGAGGGCACACCGTCCTGTGGATACCCATCTTCGGAGAATCTCGTCTAATGCATTTCAAAATATGAAGACACCTTTTAAGGAATAAGGACATATCTTTCTTCGATACCTTTGATGGCGAAGCCCATTCCTGCTGAACCGTCGTACTTATATTTGACACCGAGTTTGTCGGTAGCTGGAACAGTGTTGGTGCGTAGATTCCGACAAAGCCGTTGTAAGGCTTCGGCAGAAGTAGAGTTTGGGGTTACTGTATGTAGATGGATCATCTACTTCGGACATCAGTGGAGCAGAGATTATTTTGACAGGTCCAAAGGGAGTCCAGGTTCAACAGGCCATAATATTCGGGTTAATAGTCTTCAGTATGAATCAGTAATGTATGTTGACCGTTCTAACTGCTGGTTGACTCAATATATCTGGAGTATCTGGCATATGGAGTCCTTCCTTCGGATCAGTTGCTGGCCAAATAAGTTAAGTACCAGAGTGTTAACTTTATTCTTATTGATGAGGATCTTTATTGAAGGCCTTTTTTTATCTCTATTGCTGAAATGTCTGACTCCATCCGAAGCTGATTATGCTCTTGGGGAGGCTACCAAGTACGTGATGAAGTGTCCAAAGTGCCAGCTCAACAGTCCGATCTCACATCAGTCACCAAAAGAGCTATACTCGATTTTATCTCCTATACCTTTTGCTGTCTGGGGGGGTAGATGTAATGGGTCCATGTTTATGGGATCAAAGTTTGGAGCATTCTTGAAGGAATGGGGTGTACAATAGAAGGACTTCGGTAGCTCATCTACAGTCTAACAGGCACAGACAAACTTTATCGGTGTAAGGAGGTTCGGGTGGACTCGTTGACCATTCGATGGTAGCCTTTTAGGCAGGTGGTCCATATGAATTTGTCAGGCCCTTCATGGTAGATAAACTTCATCGGTGTAAGGAGGTTCGGGTGGACTCGCTGACCATTCGATGATAGCCTTTTCGGCAGGTGGTCCTTATAAATTTGTCAGGCCCTTCGTGGTAGGCAAACTTTATCGGTGTAAGGGGGTTCGGGTGGACTCGCTGACCATTCGATGGTAGCCTTTTCGGCAGGTGGTCCTTATAAATTTGTCAGGCCCTTCGTGGTAGGCAAACTTCATCAGTGTAAGGAGGTACGGGTGGACTCGCTGACCATTAGATGGTAGCCTTTTTGACAGGTGGTCTTTATGAATTTATCAGGCCCTTCGTGGTAGGCAAACTTCATCGGTGTAAGGAGGTTCGAGTGGACTTGCTAATCATTCGATGGTAGCCTATATGGTCGGTGGAATCCTGTGGGTTTGTTAGGCCCTTCGTGGTAAACAAATTCTTTATGATGAAGATCTACCTCACACTTCGGTAACGAATAAGTATTGCATTACTTTATTATCTGATTTAGTTCAAGTGTTGAGTTCGGATCGCATTACTATTTGATCTTATCTGTTATATGACTTGTTTAGTTATTGACTAACAGTTTAAGATTATATATTTTTCAAGATGATTGATGATGAATTATTAACAAGAAATGATCAAAGGTGTAATAAGGATAATAACTTGTTAAATCATTTCATTAATATCTAACTGTTTACAAAGGAGACATATCTTTACAGGTAGTCATAAAGCTAAGGATGGAATGGTATCATTAAGCTTCCTTATTGTCTTCGCTGTCCGAAGAGTCGAGGAGAGCCTGGTTTATTTTGGCCACTACAAGTTTGTCTTTATATTTACTTCGGCAGAACTCGTACCCTTCAGAGTACATATGGACAATTTCATTGTTTCGGCAGACTTCCTGTAATTTGTTTCAATCTCCTTACGAAGCTGGTCAGTTAACGGTGGGCCCGAATCCCTGAGAGCTCGGAGTTCTCGAAGTTCCTCTTCAAGCTTTTGACGATAGGCCATATGCTTTGCTTCTTTAGCTTGGATATTTTTATTTTCCTTTGACAGGACTAAGTTGTATTGGGCCAGATCTTCGATCTTCTTGCCAAAATTTCGTTTTTCTTCAGAAAATCAACATTTATATCAGTGATAACTTGATGAGTGACCCTGGACGTCTTCAAATCTTCTCTGGTTTGAGCAAGATCTTTCCGAAGGTACTTATTGTTGAGGAGATCAATTTCAAGATTGCTTCTCTCTTTCGACATGGCAGACTTAAGTGTGGCATTCTTTCTTCGAGCGGCTCCCTCTTCGGCTTCGGCTTCTTTGTATTTGGGACGGAGGCGTCCGAAGATAGCGTTTACCTGTAGATGGTCAATGTTAATCAATCAATTCAAGTTGGTGGGCCGAGATGTAAGTGGATAAGTTAAATAGCGGCTTAATCTAGCTTGGTACTTCATCCCCTCGTCTATTCAAACTCTTGAAGATCTATTAAGACTTTGTGTCCTAGATTTCAAAGGGAGTTGGGATAAGTACCTACCATTGGTGGAATTCTCTTACAATAACAGTTATCAGGCAAGTATAGGTGTGGCCCCATTTGAAGCATTATATGGACGAAAGTGTCGCTCTCCAATATGCTGGGACGAGGTGGGTGAAGCAACATTGTTGGGACCAGAGTTGGTACGCATGACTACAGAGAAGATCCAAACGATTCGACAACGTATACAAACGGCACAGGATCGACAAAAGAGTTATGCGGATCTTCATCGGAAGGACGTGGAATTTGACATTGGGGATCATGTATTGTTGCGTGTGGCTCCATGGAAAGGAGTTACAAGATTTGGGAAGAGAGGAAAGCTCAATCCACGATTTATTGGTCCATTTCAGATTCTTGACCGAGTAGGAAATGTGGCCTATAGACTTGCGTTACCTCCAAGTATGTCTCGTGTTCATAATGTTTTTCATATATCTGTGTTACGTAAATATGTGAAAGACCCAGACCACGTTATTGAGTTAGAACCGGACGAGATAGCTGAAGACTTAACGTACGAAGAGGTACCTGTCAAGATCTTGGATAGAAAGGAGCATGTCCTACGCACGAAGGTCATACCACAAGTTAAAGTTTTGTGGAGAAACCATGATATTGAGGAAATGACCTGGGAGTTGGAAACGGAAATGAAAGCGAGGTATCCTCATCTTTTCGAAACACCAGGTACGTACGTCAATTTCGAGGACGAAATTTCATAAGGAGGGGAGGTTGTAAGACCCCAAATTATTAATAAATGAAATTTAAATTCCCTCTATTTATTATTTTGAAATAGTAAGTGTTAAATTGATTAATGAGGTTAGTAATGGGTAAAATGCGTAAATATTTTAAATAAGCAAGTGGTTATAAAATATTCATTGTTGTCGGGGAATATTCGTTTGGTCGTGGAATATTCTTCCTGTCGGGGAATATTCGTACGACGGCGCAGTCTTTTGTGGGCCCCATAACGGAAAGCGATTGGATGAAAAAAACGACAAGTATATGTTTTTTATTAATAACGGCGTAGTTGTTACCGTTAATACTGTTGAAATACCCGGTGGTTAAAACACAGTAATACGCGTTGTTACACAGTAGCACACTGTATTGCACCAATTATTGATTCTTACGTAAGAAGGCACTACTCAATAATGGTTACAGTAATTACTGTTCAGTATTTTATTTTATTGATTCAATAATTGCTGCGTTGATATTTTATATTACTGTTGTTTCAATAATTGTCACTACACAGTATTTCCCATTATCAGATCAATAATTCATATTATTTGAATAATATTATTAGATAACATTATTGGTAATGTCTAGAAAGTTCTGTCTAAGGAGAGGTTTGGTCATCTAATTGCGCGCCAGTAAGGAGAAATCCTTATTGGAAAGCCCCCTCTTTCCTGGGAACGGCCTGGTTGTCATAAATGTGATTCTGTAATATTATTTGTAAATAATTAATTATTGATTCATATGATAAGGAAATATTTATTTTTGTGGATATAAATGAGGGATATATTTTTGTGGTTAAAAATGAAGGAGTTAATGTTGAGGTTTTTATCAGTATTTTTGTCGGAATGGAGGTATTAAAAATCAGGGTTTTTGAGATATTTTGCGGGAGTTATAATTTTTAATCCGACCGTTGGATCGTGGTAATTTTTGGATATGTTATACATATATAAGTTGAGTATATGTCCACAAATTTTGAACCGTTAAAAATGAACGTATGATTTATTATGAATTTTACGAGATGACTGGTTCAGAAATTGTTGAATTTTCGGAGTTAATCATTTTGGTAGAAAATTCTAGAATTGGTGGGCCCCACTCTTGGTTGGTGAAGAAATGTGCTGAGATTTTTATTCAAATGTGGTGGGTGGGAATAGTAGCAGGTAAAGCCATCAGGTTGCAGGTTAAGTCTGCTTCGGCGTGCTAACATTTTCCTATAAATAGAGGGCTAAGTTAGAATTGAAAATCACACCAGAAACAAGTTTTCTCTCTTTCTCTCTCTAGATTATTGAGTGTATTTTGTGAGTATTTAGATACTTTGAGAGTTTCTATTCATCAGAGCAAGTGTCTTTCAGCCTTATACCGGTATTCCGACCAGAAGTACTGTCTGTACGAGGTAAGGGATGTTATTTTATTCAAAAATGATATTATTTCTTCAATATCATTATGCCGAAATATTGGTTGAAAATTTTTATCAAATTTGGAACTTTTCACGTCGGGGTTACTATTCATGAGTTACTATTCACGAGTTACTATTCACGAGTTACTATTCACCGAAAAATAAAATTTCTTCTTTTCGCCCAAAATATCTATTCTGGGTACTAGCTTTGATTGTATCCATGTTTTGATCATTCTTGAATTCTACTTCACTATGAATAATTATAAGGTATTTTTGGACATGAATAAATCGAAATACGAATCCTTAATATTGTTATTTTGTTTCACTGGATTCGTTTTCTTTAAGATATTTTTCATCATCCTCAGTCCTAAATGATGATATTACTGAATATCTTTGGCCGTAGTGCAAAGATGAATGATTCACTGATGAATATCTTTGGCCCGTAGTGCAAAGATGAACAGGTGTTGAGATGAACATGACCGACTGGTGATACAAATGAATATCTTTGGCCTGTAGTGCAAAGATGAATATTTGATTAAAGATGGTTATTGATTGTTGTTACAGGGATAAAATATTGATGATGGACTTTTAAATCTTAGAAGATAGTATAATTCTTTCTCTACTTGACTCTTCTAATGGTTTGCTGTTTCCGCTGCAGTTATTGATTTAAAACTTGTTGTCTATTGTATTCTATTAGATTTTTCCCTGTTGAAGACTAACGATAATTTGTTCTGTATTATCTTAGTCATAATGTTCTTTACTGGGCTAGTTGAGCTCACCCTTTTCCTTTTTGTTCCATTTTTCTCAGGAGGCGAGAATGTAGCGAGTACTAGTCGGGGTATGGAATGATGGTTCTAGAAGTTACTTTAGTAGTCCTCACTATTTTTGTGAAATAATGTATCAATAATTGTAATGAGGGCTTATTTGAGTGTGGATATTGTCTAAATGACAATATTTGTATTTAAACTCACAGTTCTTGTGTTGTAATAATAAAGATGTAGTTGTTTCTGTACCATGTATTTTGGCGACTCAGAATGGGTGTTGTATACCTATTTTGGGGGCGTCACAAGGTGTGTTTGGCTTTTCGGCCAGCTCGCTTGATTCGGTGAGGTTGGTTCGTCCCTTCGGGGGAAGTTCGTTCGGTGGCTTGAGCTTCGGAGGCTGAGGACTCACCAACTGGGATTTCAGTAGCCGTCAGCGAAGACGTACCCAGGAGGAATTTGTCTAGATCCCTTCGGTCAATCGACGTCAGTTTGATCAGAGACACTACGAAAGATGAGGAACAATTATTCAGAATAAGTTACAGATGGAAATTGCGAGTTATGCGATGAATTAGGTTCGAGACTTACATTTATGGTCGTACAACCATGCTTGCTTGCTCAGAAGTCCGAAACTCCATTCCTTCATAGGAATCTTCTCCAGAAGACTCACCATTTCTCTCACACGTTCTTTTGAAATATATCCGAAGTCTGCATAGGTACGCTCGGAAGTGGTCCAGTCCGGAATAGAGGAGATTTCGAGTCCTTTGACGAAGAACCATTCCTTATGCCATTCCTCGTTGCTCGAAAGAGTGTCCATCAGAGGTCGCTTCTCGAACTTGGCGTTAGGTTTGGGGGATTGTTTGCTCAACACCTTAAAATCTCGTTCCCAAGATTTACCGGCTATGTAGAGTGTGAAGAAGAAGTCGACAGCAGGTGAAATCCCTTGTTCGTGGCAGAAGGCGATAAATGCCAGGATGTGTATGTAGGAGTCCGGGACAAGCTGGGCGAATCCCACGCCTATGGACCTTAGTAAAGTAACAATGAAGGCATGGAGGGGTAGGCGAACTCCCTTCTCGAGAAGGGTCACCGACATGGCGGTCCAGCCTTCGGGTTGCTGGTACATTCGTTCATTGGGAGCTGGAGCTCTTACCAGATGGGTATCTGAAATCTGATATCGAGTTTGGATGTCACGCAACTTGATTTCTGTAACGGTAGAAGGAGTATTGGCATGTGTGAAGTATTCTTCACTCTTGAAGAATTCTGAAGGAGTTGGTGGGGTATTCTTGCTAGGAGTAGCAGTAGATTTGGGGTTTATACCTGAGGCTCCTTTAATAGGGCTTAGAGGAAGGGAGGCGATGGGGGTCACAGAAAGGAGAACCTCTTCGCCGGAATTCTGAGAAGCCATGAATGACGATTTGCAGGAAGAAAGATAAATCTGGAGGAGGATAAAGGCGGGAGACGTCTAAAAATTCAAATTGACAGGTAAAATTGTCAAAGTTGGGGCAAGTCAGCTTTTATACTGGCAGTCTCTTCAACTTTTCACGAGGTTCGAGGGCAGCTCTTTTAATGCTAGCAATGGTGAGAATTTGAAGAGGTGGCATACGTTTTTGGTCTTAATTGATTAACCGGAGTGGGCTTCTCGATTGGGCTTTCAGTTTTTACTTAAATTGCTATTTGGGATTCATCAGTTGGGTCATGTATACTCTTTCATTAAACATCCTGTTTAATAAAAGACTGGGGGGCAATGTTGGGCCATTATACTTTATGCACTGGGCCGGACCGAATGGGCTCATCCCTTGGGTTATATTTATTGTGTCTTGAATGTGTTGGGCTGACCCATTGGACAAGTAATATCTTTATTTTGGGCCAGTGGAGTATTGGGATGAGTTAGTGGGCCGAACCATTAGGTGAGTATGGTTCCACTTGAGCTTTGACCGGTGATGATTATGAGGATAAACTTTGACTGACATCTCTGCATTTCATTAATGGGGATTGGACATGCTCAGGGTCAGTTGCATATACGACAAACCGGAAATAAGAGTATTTGATAGCAAGGATCACACCATCTAAAGGTAACTGAATTATTTTCTCTTTCAAGCACTATTAATTTTATCCTCCATTGTTAACCTTGTGATCGCCTGTACTGACTCTCACGCAGGAGCTATCCCCCGACAGTCAAGCCGTTAAGCTTTTGGTGATTGTCGTGTTTACTGTGCAGGATAGAGACGCGTCTTATGTGATATGTGAGGAGAGATCCTGGCGTTAACAACTACCATGCAACTAATACTAAACTAAACACTTGCGAAATATATATCCTTAAATTTTGCAGATGGGTACATGTGTAATAAACTACATGTGTTGCCTTGAAAAGACACAAAGATAACAACTTTGGCTAGCATAATTGAGCAGAAATGCTAAACTACACATGTTGCAGCCAATGTTACTAGAATTTTCTCCTTTTTAAATGAGCAACCTCGAACATACAGTGTTAACAAAGGAGAAGTAGTCATAATGGTAGATGGAAAAGAGTGTAGCTATAAAATATCCAAAAATAAGAATGTGCAGGTGTTGTGATAGACAAAGGAAATGCTAAAGTTCAGCCACCAACACCACACTAAAAAAGAGTGTGGCCAAAGACTCCTATACCTAGAAAGGAAAATGCAAATATCAAGCAGCAGGCAGTGTGGGATTCACTTCCTTAGTACATGAATGAATCCCAAACAGAATTATAGTTGGAAAGATTCTGATAATCCTTGAGGCTTGTTGTTGCAGTGCTACTTTACTGCTCCTCCCACTTAAATTTACTTGATAAAATGAGGACTTGTTAAATGAGATTGGGATACCAAAAAATCCGCTTAAAGAATATTGTAACAACTAGCAGGCATCACTTTAACTGCCTACTAGGGCTACTACTATACATCCATGCATCATAGCCTCAGTTTCATTGTGATCCTGTTTTCTGACAATATTCCTTTGTACCATCTCTTTTCAGGTATTTCTAGCCCCCTATCCCCTTAAAAATAAATCACACACCCTAAAAAAACAGAAAAAACCTGGTGAAAGTCGAATTTGGTATGAAATATCTGGTACCCCTACTACAAAACTTTGTCAACTAGGCTAGGTTGCACTAAAAGAAAAACCTAATACCTTAAAACAAAATTGCTAATGCTTCTCGAAACTTTAATTGTCATATTGTTATAAAACTTTACCAAAGTGTATAAAGATACTCTTATAATTGCTGCATAAATTTAGAGAGAATAAGCAAGAGAAAAGAGAGAGAAATTCTTCAGAGATAATTCTTATTATTTCAATCAGCAGCATGCACTGCCTTATATAGGCAAGGTAGAGGAGTCATGGGGAAGGAAGGAAAAGGGGAGTGCGGGAGAAGCTAGCTAAGGGAATCACATGTATAATACTTCCCCTGATTCCCTACGGTATAAGATTATGTCTCATTAAAAACCTTGTTAAGAAAACCCAGTGGAAAAAACTTAACGAAGGGAAAAAGAGTACATATCTTTTACATAAATATCATTTAATTGACTGCCTCGTTAAAACCTTGTCAGAAAAAATCCATTGGGATAAAAATCGTGACTAAGGAAAAAGAGTATAGTCTTCCCCTCATAAGGAATTCATTATTCCTTGATGAAATGTTGTCATAAGTCTTTCAGTCGACACATTCCGATCCTTTTTTGAAGTTTTGCAAACGTTGCATTTGGTAGCGACTTTGTGAATAAGTCGGCTAGATTATCACATGATCGAATTTGATGCATATCTATATCCCCCTTCTTTTGTAGCTCATGTGTGAAGAAGAATTTGGGTGAAATGTGCTTTGTTCTATCTCCCTTGATGTACCCTCCTCTAAGTTGAGCAATGCATGCAGCGTTATCCTCATACAGAATTGTAGAAATGTCTTTAATTGATGGTAATCCACATGACTTTTGAATATGCTGAATAATTGATCTCAACCAAATACACTCTCTGCTTGCTTCATGTATAGCGAGAATCTCTGAGTGATTTGAAGATGTAGCTGTCATGGTTTGCTTTGTGGATTTTTAGGATATAGCCGTGTCACAATATGTAAATACATAACCTGTTTGTGATCTTCCATTGTGTGGATCTGATAAATATCCTGCATCGGCATATCCAACCAATCGCGACGTTGAATCTCTTGGATAAAATAACCCAAGATCTATACTTCCACGGAGGTATCTAAAAATGTGTTTGATCCCATCCCAATGTCTCTTAGTAGGAGAAGAACTGTATCTTGCTAACAAGTTGACAGCAAAAGTAATATCAGGTCGTGTACAGTTTGCAAGATACATAAGAGCACCTATTGCACTTAGGTATGGAACTTCAGATCCAAGAACTTCTTCCCCACTTTCTAGAGGCCGAAATGGATCTTTATCAACTTCTAAAGATCGAACAACCATCGGGGTAGTCAAAGGATGAGCTTTATCCATATAAAAATGACTGAGAATCTTTTCAGCATATGTGGATTGATGAACAAAAATTTCAGATGCTAAATGCTCCACTTGTATTGCCAAACAGAATTTTATCTTTCCAAGATCATTCATTTCAAATTCATCTTTTAAATAAGTAGCAGTTCTTGTGAGTTCTTCAGAAGTACCTACAAGATTCAAATCATCCACATATACAGCAATGATGGAAAATCCACTTTGTGATTTCTTAATAAAAACACATGGACATACTTGATCATTTATATATCCATCTTTTATTAAATAATCACTAAGTCGATTATACCACATACGACCAGACTGTTTCAACCCATACAACAAGCGTTGTAACTTGATTGAATATATGTGACGGGGCCTTTGTGATTTAGCCATTTTCAATCCTTTAGGGATTCTCATGTAAATCTCACTGTCAAGTGAGCCATATAGGTATGTTGTTACCACATCCATTAGACGTGTTTCTAAACCTTCCATGGTTGCCATACCTATCAGAAAGTGAAAAGTGACTCCATCCATTACTGGAGAATATGTATCATGATAATCAATACTAGGTTTTTGTGAAAACCCTTGAGCTACAAGTCGGGCTTTGTACCTCATAATTTCATTTTTCTCATTTCGCTTTCGTACAAATACTCATTTGTTTCCAACCGGGATTACACCTAGAGGTGTTTGGACTACTAGTCCAAATACTTCTTTTTTCAATAGAGATTGTAGCTCAGTTTGAATAGCATCTTTCCATTTTGGCCAGTCTTTTCTTTTTCGACATTCTTCCACGTTTTGTGGTTCAGGATCCGTGCCAGGAATCAAAGTAATATCTGATGCTATAGAGAAAGAAAATATATCGTCAATCATGACTTTGCTTCGATCCCATATTTTCTCATCATGTACATAATTTGTTGAGATCTCTTGGTGTTCATCTCTTATCTCTTCACTGAGATTTTGAACCTCTTCTGGGGTTATTCCCACTCTTGTAATATGTGCTACTTCTGGAGCGGTTTGTACCTCTTCTGGAGCGGGTATTCCTTCTGGGATTCCCTTATTTGCTTTTGATTTTCATGGTACAGTGTCTTTTGCACCAACCGGTCTTCCACGCTTCTGGCGTGGTTTAGATTCTTCAATTATCTTATTCGTCAATTCTCCAGGAATTGATTTTTCAATAGGTATTTCTATCCTTGCTGGAGTATTCACTGCAGGTGTATGTGACTTTATCACTTTTCTAGCATCATTAAATGCATCTGGCATTTGATTTGCAATATTTTGTAAATGAATAATTCTTTGAACTTCAATTTCACATTGTCCTGTACGAGGATCAAGTGAATTTAAATCTGATGCATTCCATGATATTTCAGAGGGTTTTTTATTTAAAACTTTCCCTCCTTCTAATGGTGGAAATACAGATTCATCAAAATGACAATCTACATAATGTGCAGTAAAAACATCTCCAGTTAAAGGTTCAAGATATCTGATAATAGAAGTAGAATCAAAACCAACATAAATACCTATTCTTCGTTGGGCTCCCAT
This sequence comes from Panax notoginseng, assembly GCA_016801055.1. Lineage (NCBI taxonomy): Eukaryota > Viridiplantae > Streptophyta > Magnoliopsida > Apiales > Araliaceae > Panax > Panax notoginseng. The sequence goes on along the minus strand of CM029012.1, from coordinate 224,686,868 downwards.
CTTAGTTCTTTGTGGAGGTGCAATTGGAACATATACCGCACTCCTAAAAACTCGAAAGTGTGATATGTTGGGTGTCTGTCCAAGAACTAACTACAGAGGAGAAAATTTATGAAGACCCGTTGGTCTTACTCGAATGATGGCTGCAGCATGGAGAATTGCATGACCCCAAACTGAGGTAGGTAAGTTAGCCCTTAACATTAATGGTCGTGCAATTAGTTGAAGTCTTTTTATTAAAGATTCAGCTAAACCATTTTTGTATGAATATGAGGAACAGAATGCTCAATGGAGATTCCAATAGTCATACAAAAATCATTAAAAGCCATTGATGAAAATTCAGCTGCATTATCAAGTCGAATTGACTTGATTGGATGATCCGAGAACTGTGCCCGTAACTTGATTATTTGAGCAAGAAGTTTTGAGAAGGCAAAATTTCTAGAAGAGAGAAGACAAACATGAGACCATCTAATTGAAGCATCAATTAAAACTATGAAATATCGAAATGGTCCAGACAATGGGTGAATGGGTCCACAAATGTCTCCTTGAATTCTCTCTAAGAATTTTGGGGCTTCTTTATAAACTTTTTACTGGTGATGGTCGAACAATTAATTTTCCTCGAGAACACGCAGCACAAGGAAATTCACTACTATGAAAAACCTTTTTATTTTCAAGAGGATGACCAGTAGAATTTTCAATAATACGACGCATCATAGAAGTACCTGGATGACCGAGTCTTTCATGCCAAATCATAAAGGATTTGGGATCTATAATTTTTGGAATCATAACATTATGAGACTCAATTGCTCTAATTTTCATAGTATATAATCCAGAAGAAATTGAATGAAGTTTTTCTAGGATATTCTTTTTTCCAGAAATAGTAGAAGTGATGAGAAGATATTCATTATCATTCTCATTGGTTGTTTCAATGTGAAAACCATTTAGTCGAATATCTTTAAAACTAAGCAAATTTCTTCTTGATTTACTAGAATATAGAGCATTTTTGATAAAAACTTGTGTCTCATTTAGCAGCAAGAAACTAGCTTTTCCAAATCCCTCGACTAAATTTGATGTGCCAGAGATAGTTCCTACATTTCCATTAGCTTTGATCAGTTGTGAAAAATAGTTCTCACTTCGAAGTATTGTATGAGTTGTTGCACTGTCTGCTAAACATATATTCTCCATATCCATTAAAAATGGTCTGACACATATAAAAACATAAATAAGAAAAGTTACATTTCAAATATAATTTTATTCATGAGAAATACATACCACATATAGAATGAAAACTAATAATATTATACATGCAGGATGTTTAATTAAAACAAGAAATTAAACGATATCCCAAAAGATACTTTCAGAAGGTTCAGTAATATCAACAACTTTTTTCTCATTGTTGGTCATTGGTAGAACATCAACAATATTCAATTGATGATTAACAAAGTTTGTTTCTGCCTCCATTACTTTGTTCTTTTGAGACTCTTGGAATAAATTAACCAGATATCTCGGTGTACGACAGGTACGCGACCAATGCACATTCATCCCACACCTAAAATAAACATCTGGTTTGTTCTTCATCTGTGTTGCATTTTCTTTATTTTTACCTGACTCAGACACTTGCCACTTCTGGTGGCCTAAATTGTCGCGGTTCTGGAATTTGTTGTTACGATGGCCTCGTTTATTCTTTCGCCCCAAGGCTTCTTATTATATGACCATCTTTTGTCACGTTTATTCTGCTGGAATGACGTGCTGTTAATATCTGGAAATGGGGTAGCACCCGTTGGCCGTATTTGATAGTTTTTCAACAACAATTCATTATTCTTTTCTGCAACAAGGAGGATAGACAACAAGTCACTGAATTTTGTGAACTTACTCTGTCTATATTGTTGTGACAGAATCATGTTGGTGGGATGAAAAGTTGAGAGCGTTTTCTCTAACATTTGGGTTTCAAAAATTGGATCTTCGCATAAAGCCAAAGTAGAGGTTATTCTATAAACATTGGAACTATATTCCGTAATTGATTTATAATTTTGTAGCCTTAAATTAAGCCACTCAAATTTGGCATTAGGAAGAACAACCAATTTTTGGAGGTCAAATCTTTCCATCAGTTGTGTCCATAAAGACAAAGGATCTTTGACTGTTAAATACTCAGTCTTTAATCCTTCATCAATATGGTGACGAAAAAAAATTATGGCTTTTGCATTTTGTGTCGAAGTTGCTGTATTTTCTAATTCAATGGTCTTTTCTAACTCATTTGCATTAAGGTGCAATTCTGCATCAAGTGCCCAAGCCAAATAGTTGTCTCCAGAGATTTTTAAAATAGAAAAATTTATTTTTGCCAAGTTTGTCATCTATTCTGGGTTAAAACATAAATTTATTATTTATTAAAACAATAAATAATTGCATGTATGATATAAAGAAAATAAACTACCTCAAGTGGTGATAAAATACAAATATAAATATTCTTATATTTATAATGCAAATGGATCTTCACCCGGCATGTGGTATATCGCATAGACAGATTATTCCAACAGAATAATAAAGAATGGAACCAGGTCATGCGTAAACGCATAGACAGGATATTTCGACAGAATAATAAATAACGGAACCAGGTCAGACGAAATTCGCACCGACAGGATGTTCCAACAGAATAATAAAGAATGTAATAACAGAAGAATTTCACCATGTATAGGGTAGTCCGCGTATACAGGTTATTCCAATAATTTAATAAGAAATGAATACAAAGGATTATTCACCAGGTATATGATATTTCACATATACAGGTTATTCCCATAATTTAATAAGCGGTAAAAAGGTTCCCACCAAGTCTTGTAAGATCAACAAGGATAGATGGTACCATTGTAAATAACAGAATTTAAATGCAATTATAAGAATAAAATTATATTATTGGTGGTATAGCCAAACCAGTAATATAATAATAAATTGTAAGAATTTAATTTTACCGTCTCAGTTGGTTAGAGCTTCGTGCTGATAACGTGTTATAAAACTTTAGCAAAGTGTATAAAGATACTCTTATAATTGCTGCATAAATTTAGAGAGAATAAGCAAGAGAAAAGAGAGAGAAATTCTTCAGAGAGAATTCTTATTATTTCAATCAGCAGCATGCACTGCCTTATATAGGCAAGGTAGAGGAGTCATGGGGAAGGAAGGAAAAGGGGAGTACGGGAGAAGCTAGCTAAGGAAATCACATGTATAATACATATCATGTTCATAAGTTCTTTGGGATAAATAATATTTTGGTTACTGTACTAGGGTCCGATTTTCATTGTGGTTAACGAAATTTTTTTTATTACAATCGAATAACTATACTCTCAAATATTACAAAATGGTCATTACTTAAGATTTACGTCCAAAAAAACGGACGGAATGCTGACTGTGCAAGTTGACCAAACTTTTTTGCTGACTGTGCAAGTTGACTGAAACTTTTCATTGTGCAAGTTGCTTACGTTGACAATAACAATAATAATAGTTTTTAAAAATTTAAAAAAAGATTATATAAATTATAAAAATATTTTTATATGAAGTAGATGTGTATTTAAAAAATAATTTTTTTATTATTTTATTAATTTAAATTATTTGAGCAAGGGTAAATTTGACAAATAATTTTTTATTCTCCATTAAAATAAAAAAAAACAAATTTCATATAAATCTGTAAGGAACAAACCCTCAAATACAATTAATTTTATAAAATTAAATTTTTTATAAAATTAATTATTATTATTATTATTTTGAAATTTTTATTAATACTATTATTATTATTAATTTTTTTTTATTATTTTAAAATTATTTTTATACAATACTATTAATTTTACTCCGAAGTTCTACATATTATTAAAATTATTATTATTAATAGTATATTAGAATATTATTAACAATAATTAATTAATTATTATTAATCTCTAAATGGATGAAAATATGAAATATATATATATATATATATATATATATATATATATATATATATATATATATATATATATATATATAGTCCGGATCCAGTTCGGGATCCCGGACTTAATAAAATACGGACCTTTTTTTTTTTGCTTTTTTTTTGAAACAACTAAAAATAAATAAATAAATAATTATGGAATTGAAATTTTTTCATAATACAGTGTTTTGGGTGTGATTTGGGTGCGTATAACAAAATATGTATGTACAGTTTGCAGACTGTACCACCACTTTTTGGTATAGGTATTCAAAACACGTCCAAAACATTGTATTATGAAAAAATTTCAGTTCCATAAAATATTAAATATTTTTTTTAGTTGTTTTAAAAAAAAGCTAAAAAAAAATAGGGTCCGTATTTTAGGATCTGTCCGGGAGTCCGGACAAGATCCTCTGTGTGTGTGTGTGTGTGTGTGTGCATATATATATATATATATATATATATATATATATATATATATTTCATTTATAAATATGAAATATATATAAATGGATGAAAATATGAAATATATATCAGTTTGTCATTTAGAGATTAATAATAATTAATTAATTATTGTTAATAATATTCTAATATACTATTAATAATAATAATTTTAATAATATGTAGAACTTCGGAGTAAAATTAATAGTATTGTATAAAAATAATTTTAAAATAAATTTTTTTTAATAATAATAATTATAAAAATTAATTTTATAAAAATTTTAATTGTATAAAATTAATTGTATTTGAAGGTTTGTTTCCCTACAGATTTGTATGAAATTTGTTTTTTTTTATTTTAATGGAGAATAAAAAATTATTTGTCAAATTTACCCTTGTTCAAATAATTTAAATTAATAAAATAATAAAAATATTATTTTTTAAATACACATCAACTACATATAAAAATATTTTTATAATTTATATAATCTTTTTTTAAATTTTTAAAAACTATTATTATTGTTATTGTCAACGTAAGCAACTTGCACATGCAATGAAAAGTTTTGGTCAACTTGCACAGTCAGCAAAAAAGTTTGGTCAACTTGTATAGTAAGCATTCCGTCCGTTTTTTCGGATAGAAATCTTAAGTAATGACCATTTTGTAATATTTGAGAGTATAGTTATTCGATTGTAATAAAAAAAATTTCGATAACTACAATGAAAATCAGACCCTAGTACAATGACCAAAATATTATTTATCCCAGATTAATTATAATGAAACTTTATTATATTAATCTATGACCGTGGGACCGTCGGACCTCCTTTACATAAAAATTTTTTTTTAAAAAAAACTCGCTGGTAACTATTGTGTTTGCTGGATTCCACCATCATCGTCAGAAAGACAAGCCTCATATGTCTCCATACAATAGCAAATTCGTGTAGACTAAAATCCAAATTGATTCACCCATCTGTTATTAATTATGACCCAAATTTCAGATCTAAAATCTTTTGGGTAAATTGACTCACAACCATCATCGTTTGTTCAATTTTCACCCACAAGTTTGGAAGCAGAACTTCAATTTCTGAAATTTGAACCCAAAGTTACTCTAAAGACTTTCAGTAAAAAACTTGAGATTTTGAAATAGAAAACTAAAGAAGAAGACGAAGTTGACTTCAAAGATGGGTTTAATTATAGTATATACAAATTTAATGTGTGAAACATTTTTTGGTTTCTTTGTTAGTTTATTGAAGTATGATTATTGTTGGTCTACATGAAGATAACCCAGCGATAACACTTGTCTTATAGTTTTTATGAGACGAAGGGTTCGATTCTTTTAATTATTGAGTGTGTGTGTGGGTGTGTGAAAATTAGCAACAAAAAAATAAAATGAAATTTATATTTATATTTTTAATAAGTTTGAAGTTTAATCTTTTTATTTGTTTATTTTAATTTTTATATTTTTAAATTTTCATTTTTCCTATTATGACCCTTGCCATGTTACTTCTATCATTTTTCAACTAAAAAAAGTCAATAGTCCCTTTTTTAGTACTCCCACAAATTAGAGGGTGAGTTATGTCAAAAAAATAATTTGAGGAAAGAGTTTGTAAAAAGGATACAAATTGGAGGGTAAGTTCTGCATTTCAGTGGAGGAAAGGCAAAGCCACTAACCTTAAAATCCAGAAATATAACGAGCTTAAACTTCTTAATTGCCGACCCAGGAATCTATAATTACAAATATCAATATCTAAAGTTATCCTCTAAATTTACACTATTTCGCACATTTCATCCTATTAAAAAAGATCGCTTGGTCGTGCTGCCATATATGGATTTACCTGTTAAGAGTGCATAAAAATACCAACGGAATTCCTTTGTCACACCTAGCTAGATGGATGTTGTTGCCATAACTATGATATCAATTATTATATATGTATTATTCAAACATGAGAGCTTTGAGATTATGATTTCAAAGTTACTAATGTATTTGTGAATGCTACGACACTTTAGTATGCTTAATAATGCTAATTATTAAAAAAAATACGTATATTAAAGTAACTAAATTATAAAAAGAAGTGATTAAAGTTGAGATTATCAACATAAAATTGATTCGATATGGTCATTACCTACTCTTTCTTTTCCATTTTGAATGTCTTGGCTCAAAATCATATTTGTGGCACAAATTTTGAAACATGCTAGTTGACACATTTAACACAACTATTTTCATATTTCTTTATTTGAAACTTCACTCTAGATACTAATGTATGGTTTTGAAAAAAAAAACACTATATATTACAAAAATATTTAATCTAATGTCATTTTGAATGGCATTTAAGAATTTGTGCTATATGATTCGCACAGGGGCGTAGTTACACACGGACTACGGTGGGAGTCCACCCCAAATTAAAAATTACAGTAAGCCCATCTCAAATTTTAATACTTAGCAGTTAGCCCATATGTTGTTCTAGTTTATTTATATTTTTATCAAATATAAACTATTTCTTTTTATTAAGTAATTTAGTTAATAATTGGGCTTGCTTTTTATAGAGAATTAGGTCAACGTTTCCTCTTCTTTTTTCTTTACCCGTTACCTTTCTAAAGCGGCTGTTCTTCTCTCTTCAGTTACTAGGTATGAATTGATTGATGGCCTTAAGTGAAATTGATTAATTTGATTTGAATTCAATAAGATATCATGATTCATTGATTCCCATTGCTAGCTGAATTGAGATTATATATGATATATCAATATATGGCCATATGGGTCTCAGGGTCTGTACGTTTGTGATTTGTGAATTGTTGTTATACTATATGATTTACTTGTATGCTATAATACATGGTTGATTGAAAATTAACAATGATTAGGTACTCAAAACATGTCTGATCATGCTCGACAAGCCAAGAAACCAAATTTTTTTAGTACATGGTACAAGAAAAAAGATTCAGCTCAGTCAATTGAACGGAATAGGCCAAATAGCAGTGCACCTCTTGCATCTGATAAGCATCAACATGTTCCTTTTCCTGTACTCCAGCCTAGAGAGTTTGTTCCTACTGGACAGTCTGGACTTGCATCAGATACTGACAGAGAGTTTGTTCCTATAGTTGAATCAAGTCAATCAACAATACCAAAGACTAGAGAGAATGTCCCTACTTTTGATTCAACATCTAGTGAATTTATTCCTACTCTGCTAGAATGCAATGTTAACAATACAATGGTCAATGAGCAACCTGATGTTATATCTGAGACTCTTGAAGATACAGATTTTGATGTTGGTGATTTAGAACGAGATCCGGGGAAACGAAAGCAAATATATGAATATCCTATTAATTAGCGTGATCGAATTCGACGTGCTTATATAAACTTGGGGCCACATCATTATACACTTTTTGAGTATCCAAGAGTACGGTCAGGAAACCAGTATCGTCGGTTCAATTATTCTTGGTTCAAAGATTGGCCATGGTTAGAGTATTCATCTTTTAAGAGAATAAAGTATTTTGCTTCCCCTGCTTTCTTTTTGCAAAGGGTCCAAAAGTTAATCCTGCACTGAGTACTACTGATGGATTTAATGACTGGAAAAGAGTTCAAGATGGAAAGAATTGAGTATTTTTAAATCATATTGGAGGTCCATGATCATTACATAATAGTTGTGAGAAATGTGTTGCGGACTTTACGTGCAACTTGTGAAGATATGATGCAACTTGTAGCATTCTTGAATTTATTATGGACGATAAAACCACAGAGTCTTTACGTGCAGAAGCTGATGGTGCTTACAATGCAATTAGATTAATTCAAATTCATATTCATCTTGCATTTGTTGAAAGACATGATGGGGCTTACTGATGTCTTATGTCGAAAGTTACAGCAAAAATCTTAAGATATTTTGAATGCTATGAATCTGGTGAAAATTACAGTGAATTCTCTTCAGAAATTAAGAGAAGACGGTTGTGAAGATTTTCTTGAAAAAGTGATGTATTTTTGCAAAAAGCATGATATAGATATTCCTGACATGGACGGTCAATTCAGTATGAGTTCACGTCGTCGTTTGTCAACAAATAAACATAACAACTGAGCATCATTGTCATGTTGACCTATTTTATGGTGCAATAGATTTCGAGTTGGTGGAGTTGAATGGTAGGTTCAGTGAAAAAACAAAGGAACTTCTTATTCTTAGCTCATCTTTGGACCCTGCAGAGGGTTTTAAGGCATTTAACATTGATAATATTTGCAAACTTGCAGAGAAGTTTTATCCTCGAGATTTCTCTAAACAAGAGTTGCATCGCTTGAGAAGCGAGTTGACAATTTATGAGTTTGATGTACCTCATGATGATATGCTCAAGAATGTTACTACTCTTGCTGAGTTATGCCAAGGATTATTTGAAACAAAAAAATCAACGACATATCAAATGATTGATCGGTTAATTCGCCTTGTTTTGACTTTGTCGGTTTCCATAGCAACTACAGAGAGATCATTTTCAGCTATGAAACGTATCAAAACAATGTTGCGCAGCAAGATGGAGAATGACTTCTTAGTTGATAACATGATTGTCCACATCGAAAAGGAGTTGACTGAGAACTATGATGCAGACTCAATAATTACATAATTTACTTCTATTCAAGAGTGAAGAGTGCAATTTGATTAGGTATGTTATTATGTCTTGGACGTACGTTCGTTATCAAAATTTTATTAATGTTATAGTGAATTAGTGATGATTTTGTTTATTATTCAATTAGCTACGTGATTTTATGACATATACAATTATCTTAATATATGGTTTAATTTAAAAAGAAAATGTATGTAGTGAACGTACACAATTTTTTTTTTCTAGCCCACCCCAAATCATAATCCTAACTCCGCCCTTGGATTCGCACCATGGCAATATGGAAGAATGGAGTATTTAAAAGGTTGAATTACTGATTTTTCCCTCCAAGTTGTCGGCCAGTTTCAATGTAGCCCTTTGATTACTCATACCTCGTCCAAAGCTGCTGGGAATTACGTTAACCGAGCATCCTATTTCGGTTATGCCTTGGGGAGTGCAAGAGGAATATTAATGATGCCAAATGCTCTCGTGTTGCCATGTATAATGCCCGGTTTGACTAAGGCTCTATTAGTTCGGATATTCTAGTTGCGGTTGATCAAGCTATTGAGGATGGCGTTGATGGTTTGTCATTATCATTAAACTTAGGTGGTGCAGCCTTGTATGAAGATTCAGTGGTTATAGCCACATTTGTAACCATGCATAGAGAAGGGTATATTATGCTCTACATCGGCAGGAAATGATGGGCATTAATTTTCTTAAGACACTACGGTACACCTTGAGTTTTAACAATTGCAGCTGGATCAATAGACCGCGAAGACCATAGAAATGGAATTTTTTGTCACTGGTCAAGAGTCTCTATTTCCAGATATTCAACTTCTAGCCAGGATTATCTACTTGTTTCCATGAAAAGTTGTAAGAAGGCAGATCGATCGAGTTGAAGAAAATTGAGTAAAAAATTGTGGTGTGCCGAGGCAAAAATGATACATTGGACGTATGGTTCTTGACTCAGTGGTAACTCTTGCTTTATGGTTTTCATGAGATCAAGGGTTTGATTCTTTCAATTTTTGGGTGTGTGAGTGTGGTGTGGGTGTGTGTGAAAATTAGCAAAAAAAATAAAAATTGATACATTGAGTGAGCAAGTTTATGTCGTCCTTAATTCAAAAGTTGCGGGTAATGTTGGTCATTTCCGGCTATTCTTTTGAATACTGAAGACGGTGAAATTATGTTGGATTATACCGAAAAGAGCAACAATAACTTAAAAGGAAGTTTTCAGTTTGAAAAAACAAGTCATAGTACAAAACCAACACCTAGAGTAGATGGGTATAGTTTGAGAGGACCATTGGCTAGTTGCCCGAATGTATTGAGCCGGACCTCATTTTAGTTTCATGGCCTCGAGTTGTTCCAGCCACTGAGCTTAGCTCGAACCTAAGTGTCACTAATTTCAACATCTTGTCACTGCAGAGCCGTTCTTGAGTACAGGCAGGAGGGTCGACCGCCCTGACTCCCCATCAGAAGGGCCCCAAATTTATATATATATGATTTTGAACATTTGATTAAAGATTTTGGCTCTAGAAATACTATAAGAAATATCTTTCAATTAAATACATGTATTCTCATATATTTTGTTGTAGTCGAACTTCTCGTATATTTTGCTGTAGTCGAAATTCTCATATATTTTGTTGTAGTTGGACGATTATATTTTTAGCTCTAGAAATATATATTTTTGGATAAACTTGTACTTTTTATTTATTTATTTTTATATTTTTTTTAGATGAAACAATATTTTGAAGAGGGTCGCGTTTTTATTTTTCGCTCTAGCCCACCAAAATCTCAGGAACGGCCCTGCTAACACTCACACTTGACGGGCGTAGCTGCACTCCTACCATCCGGTCCGCCATGATAACCACGTCTTATTGGACAACACATTTAAGCTCCTCCAAGATATTAGGAATAAGAACTTGGAAGTTACTCCTTTAGCCCTTGGAGCCATATCAATCAAAGCGAGTCCTTAGACCTTGGGCTATTATATGAGGTAAATTTCGTAGGATTACATTAGTCTTCTTTGTGCATTAAATTTTATCAACAATTAAATTCAAATTAATACAAGGTCAACTTCTTATAATTGTTGCAATCCATCAGTAGACCTTCAATATCCTTCTTTTATTGCGCATTTCAATCAAATAATACAAATTCGGATGTAAGGATTGTCTTCTTACTAAAAATCTTAATATTGTTATGAATCTAATCTGTTTTAAGTTATAGTAGCATTTATACTTTAATTGGATATATATATATATATATATATATATATATATATATATATATATATATATATATATATATATATATATAGCAGTGCTTGCTAGGGTTTTTTATAAATTCATTGATATGCCATCAATATTCGTCTCAATTACGAAAATCATGATTTAATTAGTTTCATATTAAATTTAATGTATGAATTACATTTGTGTATTTTTATTTATACAAATGTTAAGTATACACACTTTAGATTTCACTATTTGTACGTATTTAATAATCATTTATTCATAATTATGTTTTTAATCCTTATGGTTTAATTTGGATGTAAAATGAAATATAATTATTCTAAGTTCTTATTACAAATTTAAAACTTTTATTGGTAAAAAATATTGTCGTGCAAAATACATGTATCCTAAGTAAAAAGAAATTTAGTTATTCTAAGTTCTTATTTAAACTTTAAACCTTTTATTGGTAGATAATATTGTAGTGCAAAATATGTGCATCCTAAGTAAAATTGAATAAAATTATTCTAACTTCTTATTTAAACTTTAAAACTTTTATTGATATATAATATTGTCTTGCAAAATACGTGCATCCCAAGTAAAATGGAATAAAATTATTCTAAGTTCTTATTAAGTTTTATTGCTAAAAAATATTGTCATTCAAAATACTTGCATCCTAAGTAAAATGGAATAAAATTTTTCTAAGTTCTTGTTTAAATTTATAAGTTTTATTATTGTCGTACAAAATACGTGTATCCCAAGTAAAATGAAATTTAATTACTCCAAGCTCTTATTTAAACTTTAAAATTTTTATTGGTAGATAATATTATCGTGCAAAATATGAGCATCCAACGTAAAATGGATTAAAATTATTCGAAGTTCTTATTTTAAATTTTAAAACTTTTATTGGTAGATAATATTGCGGTGAAAAATATACGCATCGTACGTAGAATGAAATATAATTACTATAAGTTCTTATTTAAATATTTTAAACTTTTGTTGATAGCTTGTGATCATGCCTTTTAGTTATTTCCTACCAAATTTTCTGTCAGGGTCAATATCGGTTACTTATTGGTACTTGTGGGTGTTAGGTATGGGTCCTCACCCATGAGATAGAATCTATAATAAAAAAAATTAATTTTATTTGTGAGCAAGTAAGTGAGTTTATTTAATATTAATCCAATTATAAATTGGGTTAATAGAAGCAATATTGGAATTGGAGATTCCATGAAAGGAATCCAAGTTGAAATTAAAAAGGATTTACTTGTTAGATTGGTTGGTGACCAAGACAAAGTGATGTGATCCCTAATATGATTAGGAGAATAAATTATTTCTAATCCATAATAGTAATGGATTAGGAAGAATACTATAAATAAGGCTATGAGGGAGTCTTATTTTATACATGAGATAGAGAAGCTTGGTAGCAAGAAGATACCAAAAGAATAAATTGAGAGAATTATAATTTATTATTCGCGGGCATCCGCCGTCATCTCCGTTCAATTGAAAATTTGAAGACTTTATTGTTTGGGGTGTTTTTGAGTGGTGATATTAATTAGGTTTCTCAACCTAATTAAAGGTAAAATTGTATTATCTAAATTTATTGTGTAACCTCAAGTTTTAGGACATAAAACTTGAGATGATTATTGTAAGCCCATTATTAGTGATATAGTGGAGATTCGGAGTTTGACCTGTGATTTTTACCTCTTAATTTTAGAGGGTTTTCCACGTAAATTTGGTGTCTTGCTTGTAGATGGTTATTTGTTATTTTTGTTCTCATAATTGGTTTTGTCGATTTCATATTTAATTGCACAAAGACAGAAAAGTAATTCCTGGGATATAGATTATTTTTGGCGTATTTTTCCCAACAGTGGTATCAAAGCTTGATTATTTTTGTGGTTTTCTTGTGCGAATTAAATGGAGCTAGGATTGGATAGGAGGTTTCATGATTAATCTCAAGGCTACAAATTATGCAATTTGGAAGCCAAGAATGGATCATTTGCTTTACTGCAAGGATTTGTACGAGCCACTTGAGAATGATGGAGTTAAGCCCACAAACAAGAGTGACGCGCAGTGGAACAAGATGAACAGGAAGACTATTGGTCTAATCAGATCGTGGATTGATCAAAGTGTGTTTCATCATGTTGCCACGGAAACTAAAGCCTATGATCTCTGGCAAAAATTGGAGTCCATATATGAAAGGAAGACGGCGCAAAATAAAGTTTTTTTGATTAGGAAATTTGTGAATTCTAAATTCAAGGATGGAAACTCCGTTGCAGAACACTTGAGTGATTTTCAGAGTTTGATAAATCAGTTGAGTACGATGAAGATGGTCATTGACGATGAGATGCATACTTTGTTGTTGTTGAGCTCTTTGCCTGATAGATGAGAGACTCTGGTTGTATCACTGAGTAATTTCGCTCCCAATGGTACGCTGACTATGGATACAGTCAAAGATAGTTTGTTCAAGGAGGAACAGAAGCGAAGACTGTGACACCCCCAAAATTAGGTATACATCACCCATCTTGGGTTGTCAGATACATAGTACAAAATACAAATATAACTTACTAATACAACTGTCGTGTACAATACGATAAAACATAAACTGTGAGTTTGAATACAAATATTATCTTCTAGAGAGTATTCATACTCAAAAGGAGTCCTTATTACATTTATTAACACGCTATTACATAGAATAGTGAGGACTACTAACTAATACTATCATTCGAACCATCACTCCGTTCCCCGACTTGCCCCAGCTACGTTCTCATTTCCTGAAGAGAACAGTGAAAGAAAGGGTGAGCTCAACTAGCCCAGTAAGAAATATTATGACTAAGATAATGCAGAATAAATTATCATTAGCCTTCAACAATGTTAAACTGATAAAATATAATAGACATCAAGTTTAACTGCAGCGGAACAAGCAATCCATTAAAAGAGTCAAGTAGAAAATAAACTCTACTATCTTTTATGATTTAAAAGGTTGTTCAACACTGTTATCGCTGGGACTCAGCTTAATAAAATAATCCACATCATCGAATCACCCCTGCACTACGGCCAAGGATATTCGTATATTCATTAATGGTCATGATCATGCCAACAACTGTCCATCAATGCACTACGGGCCAATGAGGACTTTTACCACATCATTTGTAACATTACGGTCATGATTATACCGAATAATCCCTGGTCATAATCATACCAAGTCCATCTATGCACTACAGGCCACAGATGACTTTCAACATTTTATAAACATGAGGATGATGATAATGATATAAGAATTCAATAAAACAAGTTCAAGAATTAATTTATCCAAGAATTAACAACGTCCAAATTGTCAACATGATACTGCATTGTGGAGTAAAATTCAAGAATGCTTAGAAGAATATTTTCATGAAAAGATACTGGATGAAACACAATTATCAAGGATATTCCACAAATTTCATGGAATATAGAAGTCAAAACTTAACCAACTGAGTACAATAAAGAATGGAATAACAAAAGAAATCACCATGCATGCGATAGACCGCACAGACAGGTTATTCCAACAGAATAATAAATAATGGAACCAGGTCCGGCGTAAACGCACAGACAGGATATTCCGACAGAATAATAAATAATGGAACCAGGTCCGGCGTAAACGCACAGACAAGATATTCCGACAGAATAATAAATAATGGAACCAGGTCCGGCGTAAACGCACAGACAGGATATTCCGACAGAATAATAAATAATGGAACCAGGTCCGGCGTAAACGCACAGACAGGATATTCCGACAGAATAATAACAAGACGGAACCAGGTCCGGTGTAAAATACATAGACAGGATGTTCCAACAGAATAATAATAAAAACGAAACCAGGTCCGGTGTAAAACACACAGACAGGATGTTCCAACAGAATAATAGAAGAATGTCACCAAGTATAGGGTAGACCGCGTATACAGGTTATTCCAACAGAATAATAAGAAATGGAATAACAACAATTCTCTTCATGAATAAGAAAGAATAACACCCCTTACCGTTTTAAAGAAGAGCTGAAGTAAGAAAATAGTTAAGTAGCAGAATACTCTTCTTCTCTCTCTCTATAGTTTCTCTCTATAGTTTCTCTTTCTAGAGTTCAGTGAATTCGTAAGAAATAATGAAGGAATGAGCTGCTATTTATAGAAAAATAGAATGCATAGTAACTAATCCATGAACGGTCCAGATTGATTACTTTAATCTGACGGTCCATATTTAAAGAAAAATCTTTTAAATAAAATATAATATATTCTATTTATAGAATAACTTTAATAAAGTATTCTGTTTTATATAAAAAATGTTTCTGTTTTATTACGTTAATAATACGAATAAAACAAAACGTCATTATCGCTAAATAATTCATATTATTAACTGACAATAATTGAATCAAACTGAGTGACTTCTCACATAAGCATTAATAATTAATACCGTGTGCTACTATGCAACCACACGTATTACTGTACTTTTACTACCGAGTAGTTCAACAGTAACAATGGCAAAACTTCCGCCGTTATTTTTAATAAAATATTTTTGTCGTTTTCTCAATCCGACAATAATTCCGTTGTGGGGTCCACCAATGATTGTGTCGTTGTACGAATATTTCCTGTTAAAACGAATATTTCCCGACCAATCGAATATTATATAACAACTTGCGTACTTTGCAAAATTTATAAATATTACCCACAACTATAACATTATATCAAATTAACTCCATAATATTCAAAAATGATATTTATAGAAAATTCATCTTTATTTATAAAAGTTGGGGTCTTACAACCTCCCCTTCTTATGAAATTTCGCCCTCGAAATTAGGGTACATACCTGGTATGTCGAAGAGGTAAGGATACCTTGATTTCATTTCAGATTCTAACTCCCAGGTCATTTCCTCAACATCGTGGTTTCTCCACAAAACTTTGACTTGAGGTATAACCTTGGAGCGTAGAATATGTTCCTTCTTATCCAAGATTTGAACAGGAACTTCTTCATACGTCAAATCCTCCGCTATTTCGTCCGGTTCTAACTCAATAATGTGGTTCGGGTCTTCCACATATTTGCGTAACATGGATATGTGAAAAACGTTATGAACACGAGACATACTTGGCGGTAAAGCGAGTCTATAAGCCACAGTTCCTACTCGATCGAGGATTAAAAATGGACCGATGAATCGAGGATTGAGCTTTCCTCTCTTTCCAAATCTCGTAACTCCTTTCCATGGAGCAACACGTAAGAACACATGATCTCCTACATCAAATTCCACGTCCTTTCGATGAAGATCAGCATAACTCTTTTGTCGATCTTGTGAGGTTTTTATACGTTGTCGGATTGTTTGAATCTTTTCTGTAGTCATACGTACCAACTTCGGTCCCAACAACGTTGCTTCACCCACCTCATCCCAGCATACTGGAGAACGACATTTTCTTCCATACAATGCTTCGAATGGAGCCATGCCAATACTTGCTTGATAACTGTTGTTGTAGGAAAACTCCACCAATGGTAAGAACTTGTCCCAACTTCCCCTGAAGTCAAAGACACAGAGTCTTAATAGATCTTTAAGAGTTTGAATAGTCCTCTCTGATTGTCCGTCCGTCTGAGAATGATATGCTGAACTAAATCGTAAATTCGTGCCCATAGCTTTTTGTAAACTAACCCAAAATCGTGAAGTGAATCTTGGGTCTCGATCAGAAACTATGGATACTGGCATACCATGCAGTCTTACAATCTCGTTTATGTATATACGAGCAAGACGTTCAAGTGTATAAGTTTCTCGTATCGGTAAGAAATGAGCAGACTTGGTCAATCTATCAACAATGACCCAAATCGCATCTATACCTTGAGAAACCTTAGGAAGACCGGTAACGAAATTCATGGTAATGTGCTCCCACTTCCATTCTGGAATTTCAAGTGGTTGCAATGGACCTTTTGGTACTTGATGCTCCGCTTTGACTCGTTGACAAGTTAGACACCTTGAGATAAACAGCGCTATCTCTCTCTTCATATTGCTCCACCAAAATGTATGACGAAGATCATGATACATTTTGGTACTTCCAGGATGGATTGCAAACGGTGTGTTGTGCGCCTCCATCATGATTTCATACTTTAAATCAGGGTTGTTAGGAACACAAAGTCTGGAGTTGACTCGAAGTATTCCTTCTTCATCGATTCTTGCTTCCGGCATAGCACCTTCTTGCACTTTCTTCCTCATACGCATCAGCTCCAGGTCTGTAGCTTGAGCAGCTTTAACTTTATCGATTAAAGTCGATTCTACTCGTATATTCGCCATCATCACATGGGTCCCTGGAGTCTTTAACTCTATCTCCATCCTTTGCAAATCACACAAAATGGGCCTTTGTGTTGACAATATCGCACTCGTACTTGCATATGATCTTCTACTCAATGCGTCAGCTACCACGTTCGCTTTTCCAGGATGGTATTGAATGGTATGATCATAATCTTTCAACAGTTCAAGCCAACGTCGTTGTCGCATGTTGAGTTCCTTTTGAGTGAAGAAATATTTGAGGCTTTTATGATCCGTAAAGATCTCCACCTTCTCCCCATACAAGTAATGCCTCCAAATTTTAAGTGCAAAGACAACAGCTGCCAACTCTAGATCATGAGTAGGATAATTCCTCTCATATTCCTTGAGTTGTCTTGATGCATAGGCTATGACTTTTCCATGTTGCATGAGAACACATCCCAACCCTTTGCTCGAAGCATCACTGTAGATGACAAATCCCTCCGAGCCAGATGGTATTGTTAGAACAGGTGCTGAAATGAGTCTCCTCTTGAGTTCTTGAAAACTCTTCTCACATTCTTCGCTCCAACCGAACTTTGTATCTTTCCGAGTCAGCTGAGTTAATGGAGTAGCGATTCGAGAAAATCCTTCCACGAATCTCCGATAATAACCAGCTAAACCAAGAAAGCTACGTACTTCGGTCACTGATTTAGGTTGCTCCCAGCTTTGAATAGCTTCAATCTTTGCCGGGTCAACCGATATTCCACGACTTGATACTACGTGCCCAAGGAATGCTACCTCCTCCAGCCAGAACTCGCATTTCTTCAACTTGGCATAAAGTTTGTATTCACGAAGCTTTTGGAGTACCAACCTCAAGTGTTGCTCATGATCTTCACGGCTTTTGGAATAAACAAGGATGTCATCGATAAAGACGACCACAAAGTGATCCAAATATTCCTTGAATACCCTGTTCATCATATCCATGAAGGCAGCAGGAGCATTAGTCAATCCAAAAGACATAACTAAGAATTCATAATGCCCATACCGAGTTCTGAAGGCAGTCTTTGGAATATCCTCAGTTCTAACCTTCAGCTGATGATATCCAGAACGAAGATCGATCTTTGAAAAGAATTGTGCTCCTTGCAACTGGTCAAACAGGTCATCAATACGTGGCAATGGGTACCTATTTTTGATGGTGACATGATTCAACTCCCGATAATCAATACAAAGTCGCATACTCCCATCTTTCTTCTTCACGAACAGAACAGGAGCACCCCAAGGAGAAGTACTAGGACGAATAAAACTAATGTCTAACAATTCCTGCAGTTGGGTCTTTAACTCCTGAAGTTCAATAGGAGCCATTCGATATGGGGCTTTGGAAATGGGTTTTGTACCGGGTTCAAGGTCGATACAAAATTTAATTTCACGCTCTGGGGGTAGGCCAGGAAGTTCTTCGGGAAATACGTCAGGAAATTTATTAACAACAAAAATATCATTCAAAGCTGACGTATTTTTGTTTAGATCTGTGACATGAGCTAAGAAAGCTTGACATCCATTTTTCAATAAACGAATAGCTTTATGGCTTGAGATGACAGCGATTGATTTTAATGGTTTGGTTGCTTGAATTCGCATAATAGGTCGATTAGGAATATGAAAGCTAACAACCTTACGAAAACAATCAATTTTTGCATGATAAGTAGTTAACCAATCAATCCCTAGAATCACGTCAAATGCAAGTATTTTTAATGAAATAAGATCGACAGGTAATGTGTGGGTACCAACTTGAACCAAACAAGACTTATAAACCGTGGATGTAATGAAGGTTTCTCCCAATGGAGTTTCAACTGCTAAGTCAAAGTCTAATTTCTCTGGAATCAAATTTAATCGATGAGCGCAAGTAGGAGAAATAAAAGAATGGGTAGAACTGGTATCAAATAAAGTATAGACTTCGTTAGAGTTTATGATAAGCTTACCCGTGATGACCTCATTCGGGTTCCTTGCTCTCTGGGAGTTCACAACAAACGCTCTCCCTTGCACAACCGATTTTGACTTTTCTGGGACGGCCTTTGGTGCCTCCATCCTAGCTGAATTTGTCTTCGGTAAACGACAAAATCGGGCTAAATGACCTTCTCTTCCACAATTATAACATGCTTTGGACGGCATCGCGCAGTTTGGACTGATGTGCCCCTCCCCTCCGCATTTGAAACATATGATAGGTGGTCGTTCTCCTTCCTTAACGACAGGTGCTGGTGCTGACGTCTTTCCATCATTGTTGAATCTCCTCTTCTTGAAAAGCCCATTCTTATTGTTTTGGCCCTGATTACCACCGAAGTGGTTACCATTTCTGGCCTGTTGATTCCCTCCACGCTTGTTGTCACCGCTTCGATGACTGCTCTCACTGGTATTATCATTTTGTCGACTGCTCTCTTTTGGTTGCGTTGACTCGTTATCGCGCTCCACTAACTGAGCCCTATTCACAACATCTGAATACAAACACAGTTTATGAGAAACAAGATGTTGACGTATCTCCGGCTTCAAACCTCTTAAAAACATCCGCGTCATTCTTTCTTCATTATCCACCAGGTGGGACGCAAACCGGGATAACTCCGCAAATTTTGCCTCGTACTGCGACACGGTCATATTATTCTGCTCCAATTTGATGAACTCCACCTCCTTCATGTGACGAATACTCTTGGGAAAGTATTTGTCGTTAAACAGCTCTTTGAACTTCTCCCAAGACATCTTCAGTGCGGCAAGTTGAGTACGTTTTATCGATTCCCACCAGTAATTTCCCTCTCCTCGCAACATAAAGGCGGCAAAGGGAACCTTTTGCTCCTCGGAGCAACCCAATACATCAAATATCTTGGTGATCTGCTTTATCCATGTTTTAGCTACAAGTGGTTTGGGTTCTCCCTTAAACTCCGGTGGTCCCAGCTCCTTAAACTGTTTAGCGGTGACCGTCCGAGAGTTTTCAGTGTTTCCACCTACATTTTGAATAGGAGCCGCTCTCGCCTGCTGTTGCATGAACTGCATAAAGCTTCTGAACATTCCATCATTCATCATTTGGCCAGTATTGTTGTTTGCATGAGGATTGTCGCCTTCCTGATGCACATTATTCCGATTATTGATATGTGGTGAATCCACAGTCGCCTGTGCTCCATTGCAATTCTCAACATTTTCGGATGTCATTTTCAGATACTGCCACAAAATAAAAGTTAATTGATATGTCATATATTATCCTGATATTATGACCGACCAATTAAATACCATGCAAATAAACTTAGGTAGGACATACTAGCGAAGGAATTCCCCATCTCTCCCCTCCTAGTTCTATTCTCACATCTTAGCCAGGGATCATATCCCTAAGCTCTGATACCAACTGTGACGCCCCCAAAATTAGGTATACATCACCCATCTTGGGAAGTCAGATATATAGTACAAAATACAAATACAACTTACTAATACAACTGTCGTGCACAATACGACAAAACATAAACTGTGAGTTTGAATACAAATATTATCTTCTAGAGAGTATTCATACTCAAAAGGAGTCCTCATTACATTTATTAACACGCCATTACATAGAATACCGTGTGCTACTATGCAACCACACGTATTACTATACTTTTACTACCGAGTAGTTCAACAGTAACAATGGTAAAACTTCCGCCGTTATTTTTAATAAAATATTTTTGTCGTTTTCTCAATCCGACAATAATTCTGTTGTGGGGTCCACCAATGATTGTGTCGTTGTACGAATATTCCCTGTTAAAACGAATATTCCCCGACCAATCGAATATTATATAACAACTTGCGTACTTTGCAAAATTTATAAATATTACCCACAATTATAACATTATATCAAATTAACTCCATAATATTCAAAAATGATATTTATAGAAAATTCATCTTTATTTATAAAAGTTGGGGTCTTACAAGATAAGAAAGCTTGACATCCGTTTTTTAATAAACGAATAGCTTTATGGCTTGAGATGACAGCGATTGATTTTAATGGTTTGGTTGCTTGAATTCGCATAATAGGTCGATTAGGAATATGAAAGCTAACAACCTTACGAAAATAATCAATTTTTACATGATGAGTAGTTAACCAATCAATCCCTAGAATCACGTCAAATGCAAGTATTTTTAATGAAATAAGATCGACAGGTAATGTGTGGGTACCAACTTGAACCAAACAAAACTTATAAACCGTGGATGTAATGAAGGTTTCTCCCAATGGAGTTTCAATTGCTAAGTCAAAGTCTAATTTCTCCGGAATCAAATTTAATCGATGAGCGCAAGTAGAAGAAATAAAAGAATGGGTAGAACCGGTATCAAATAAAGTATAGACTTCGTTAGAGTTTATGATAAGCTTACCCGTGATGACCTCATTCGGGTTCCTTGCTCTTTGGGAGTTTACAACAAACGCTCTCCCTTGCACAACCGATTTTGACTTTTCTGGGACGGCCTTTGGTGCCTCCATCCTAGCTGAATATGTCTTCGGTAAACGACAAAATCGGGCTAAATGACCTTCTCTTCCATAATTATAACATGCTTTGGACGGCATCGCGCAGTTTGGACTGATGTGCCCCTCCCCTCCGCATTTGAAACATATGATAGGTGGTCGTTCTCCTTCCTTAACGACATGTGCTGGTGCTGACGTCTTTCCATCATTGTTGAATCTCCTCTTCTTGAAATGCCCATTCTTATTATTTTGGCCCTGATTACCACCGAAGTGGTTACCATTTCTGGCCTGTTGATTCCCTCCATGCTTGTTGTCACCGCTTCGATGACTACTTTCACTGATATTATCATTTTGCCGGCTGCTCTCTTTTGGTTGCGTTGTCTCGTTATCGCGCTCCACCAACTGAGCACTATTCACAACATCTGAATACAAACACAGTTTATGAGAAACAAGGTGTTGACGTATCTCCGGCTTCAAATCTCTTAAAAACATCCGCGTCATTCTTTCTTCATTATCCACCAGGTAGGACGCAAACCGGGATAACTCCGCAAATTTTGCCTCGTACTGCGACACGGTCATATTATTCTGCTCCAATTTGATGAACTCCACCTCCTTCATGTGACAAATACTCTCGGGAATGTATTTGTCGTTAAACAGCTCTTGGAACTTCTCCCAAGACATCTTCAGTGCGGCAGGTTGAGTACGCTTTATCGATTCCCACCAGTAATCTGCCTCTCCTCGCAACATAAAGGCGGCAAAGGGAGCCTTTTGCTCCTCGGAGCAACCCAAGACATCAAATATCTTGGTGATCTGCTTTATCCATGTTTCAGCTACAAGTGGTTTGGGTTCTCCCTTAAACTCCGGTGGTCCCAGCTCCTTAAACTGTTTAGCGGTGACCGCCTGAGAGTTTCCAGTATTTCCACCTACGTTGTGGACAGGAGCCGCTTTCACCTGTTGTTGCATGAATTACATAAAACCTCTGAACATTCCATCATTCATCATCTGGTCAGTGTTGTTGTTTGCATGAGGATTGTCACCTTCCTGATGAACATTAGCCTGATTATTGATATGTGGTGAATCAATAATCGCATGTGCTCCATTGCTATTCTCAACATTCTCAGATGCCATTTTCAGATACTGCCACAAAATAAAAGTTAATTGATATGTCATATATTATCCTTATATTATGACCGACCAATTAAATACCATGCAAATAAATTTAGGTAGGTCATACTAGCGAAGGAATTCCCCGTCTCTCCCCTCCTAGTTCTATTCTCACATCTTAGCCAGGGATCATATCCCTAAGCTCTGATACCAACTGTGACACCCCCAAAATTAGGTATACATCACCCATCTTGGGTCGTCAAATACATAGTACAAAATACAAATACAACTTACTAATACAACTGTCGTGTACAATACGACAAAACATAAACTGTGAGTTTGAATACAAATATTATCTTCTAGAGAGTATTCATACTTAAAAGGAGTCCTCATTACATTTATTAACACGCTATTACATAGAATAGTGAGGACTACTAACTAATACTATCATTCGAACCATCACTCCGTTCCCCGACTTGTCCCAGCTACGTTCTCATTTCCTGAAGAGAACAGTGAAAGAAAGGGTGAGCTCAACTAGCCCAGTAAGAAATATTATGACTAAGATAATGCAGAATAAATTATCATTAGCCTTCAACAATGTTAAACTGAAAAAATATAATAGACATCAAGTTTAACTGCAGCGGAACAAGCAATCCATTAAAAGAGTCAAGTAGAAAATAAACTCTACTATCTTTTATGATTTAAAATGTAAGACACCAACTTTTATAAATAAAGATGAATTTTCTATAAATATCATTTTTGAATATTATGGAGTTAATTTGATATAATGTTATAGTTGTGGGTAATATTTATAAATTTTGTAAAGTACGCAAGTTGTTATATAATATTCGATTGGTCGGGAAATATTCGTTTTAACAGAGAATATTCGTACAACGACACAATCATTGGTGGACCCCACAACGGAATTATTGTCGGATTGAGAAAATGACAAAAATATTTTATTAAAAATAACGGCGGAAGTTTTACTATTGTTACTGTTGAACTACTCGGTAGTAAAAGTACAGTAATACGTGTGGTTGCATAGTAGCACACGGTATTGATTATTAATGCTTATGTGAGAAGTCACTCAGTTTGATTCCATTATTGTCAGTTAATAATATGAATTATTTAGCGATAATGACGTTTTGTTTTATTCGTATTATTAACGTAATAAAACAGAAACATCTTTTTATATAAAATAAAATACTTTATTAAAGTTATTCTATAAATAGAATATATTATATTTTATTTAAAAGATTTTTCTTTAAATATGGACCGTCAGATTAAAGTAATCAATCTGGACCGTTCATGGATTAGTTACTATGCATTCTATTTTTCTATAAATAGCAACTCATTCCTTCATTATTTTTTACGAATTTACTGAACTCTAGAGAGAGAAACTATAGAGAGAAACTATAGAGAGAGAGAAGAAGAGTATTCTGCTACTTAACTACTTCCTTACTTCAGCTCTTCTTTAAAACGGTAAGGGGTGTTATTCTTTCTTATTCATGAAGAGAACTGTTGTTATTCCATTTCTTATTATTCTATTGGAATAACCTGTATACGCGGTCTACCCTATACTTGGTGACATTCTTCTATTATTCTGTTGGAACATCCTGTCTATGTGTTTTACACCGGACCTGGTTTCGTTTTTATTATTATTATGTTGGAACATCCTGTCTGTGTGTTTTACACCGGACCTGGTTCCGTCTTGTTATTATTCTGTCGGAATATCCTGTCTGTGCGTTTACGCCGGACCTGGTTCCATTATTTATTATTCTGTCGGAATATCCTGTCTATGCGTTTACGCCAGACCTGGTTCCATTATTTATTATTCTGTCGGAATATCCTGTCTGTGCGTTTACGCCGGACCTGGTTCCATTATTTATTATTCTGTTGGAATAACCTGTCTTTGCGGTCTATCGCATACATGGTGATTTCTTTTGTTATTCCATTCTTTATTATACTCAGTTGGTTAAGTTTTGACTTCTATACTCTATGAAATTTGTGGAATATCCTTGACATTTGCGCTTCATCTAGTATCTATTCATGAAAATATTCTCCTGATCATTATTGAATTTTACTCTACAAAGCAGTATCATGTTGACAATTTGGACGTTATTAATTCCTGGATAAATTAATTCTTGAACTTGTTTTATTGAATTCTTATATCATTGTCATCATCCTCATGTTTATAAAATGTTGAAAGTCATCTGTGGCCTGTAGTGCATAGATGGACTTGGTATGATTATGACCAGGGATTATTCGGTATAATCATGACCGTAATGTTACAAATGATGTGGTAAAAGTCCTCATTGGCCCGTAGTGCATTGATGGACAGCTGTTGACATGATCATGACCATTAATGAATATACGAATATCCTTGACCGTAGTGCAGGGGTGATTCGATGATGTGGGTTATTTTATTAAGCTGAGTCTCAGCGATCACAGTGTTAAAAAACTTTTTAAATCATAAAAGATAGTAGAGTTTATTTTCTACTTGACACTTTTAATGGATTGCTTTTTCCGCTGCAGTTAAACTTGATGTCTATTATATTTTATCAGTTTAACATCGTTGAAGGCTAATGATAATTTATTCTGCATTATCTTAGTCATAATATTTCTTACTGGGCTAGTTGAGCTCACCCTTTCTTTCACTGTTCTCTTCAGGAAATGAGAACATAGCTGGGGCAAGTCGGGGAACGGAGTGATGGTTCGAATGATAGTATTAGTTAGTAGTCCTCACTATTCTATGTAATAGCGTGTTAATAAATGTAATGAGGACTCCTTTTGAGTATGAATACTCTCTAGAAAATAATATTTGTATTCAAACTCACAGTTTATGTTTTGTCGTATTGTACACGACAGTTGTATTAGTAAGTTGTATTTGTATTTTGTACTATATATCTGACGACCCAAGATGGGTGATGTATACCTAATTTTGGGGGCGTCACATAAAAGGTTTTTCAACACTGTTATCGCTGGGACTCAACTTAATAAAATAATCCACATCATCGAATCACCCCTGCACTACGGTCAAGGATATTTGTGTATTCATTAATGGTCATGATCATGCCAACAACTGTCCATCAATGCACTATGGGCCAATGAGGACTTTTACCACATTATTTGTAATATTACGGTCATGATTATACCGAATAATCCCTGGTCATAATCATACCAAGTCCATCTATGCACTACAGGCCACAGATGACTTTCAACATTTTATAAACATGAGGATGATGACAATGATATAAGAATTCAATAAAATAAGTTCAAGAATTAATTTATCCAAGAATTAACAACGTCCAAATTGTCAACATGATACTGCATTGTGGAGTAAAATTCAAGAATGCTTAGAAGAATATTTTCATGAAAAGATACTGGATGAAACGTAATTATCAAGGATATTCCACAAATTTCATGGAGTATAGAAGTCAAAACTTAACCAACTGAGTACAATAAAGAATGAAATAGCAAAAGAAATCACCATGCATGCGATAGACCGCACAGACAAGTTATTCTAACAGAATAATAAATAATGAAACCAGGTCCGGCGTAAACGCACAGACAGGATATTTCGACAGAATAATAAATAATAGAACCGGGTCCGGCGTAAACGCACAGACAGGATATTCCGACAGAATAATAAATAATGGAACTAGGTCCGGCGTAAACGCACAGACAGGATATTCTGACAGAATAATAAATAATGGAACCAGGTCCGGTGTAAAACACACAGACAGGATGTTCCAACAGAATAATAACAAGACGGAACCAGGTCCGGTGTAAAACACAGAGACAGGATGTTCCAACAGAATAATAATAAAAATGGAATCAGGTCCGGTGTAAAACACACAGACAGGATGTTCCAACAGAATAATAGAAGAATGTCACCAAGTATAGGGTAGACCGCGTATACAGGTTATTCCAACAGAATAATAAGAAATGGAATAACAACAGTTCTCTTTATGAATAAGAAAGAATAACACCCCTTACCGTTTTAAAGAAGAGCTGAAGTAAGGAAGTAGTTAAGTAGCAGAATACTCTTCTTCTTTCTCTCTATAGTTTCTCTCTATAGTTTCTCTCTCTAGAGTTCAGTGAATTCATAAGAAATAATGAAGGAATGAGCTGCTATTTATAGAAAAATAGAATGCATAGTAACTAATCCATGAACGGTCCAGATTAATTACTTTAATCTGACGGTCCATATTTAAAGAAAATCTTTTAAATAAAATATAATATATTCTATTTATAGAATAACTTTAATAAAGTATTCTATTTTATATAAAAAGATGTTTCTGTTTTATTACGTTAATAATACGAACAAAACAAAACGTCATTATCGCTAAATAATTCATATTATTAACTGACAATAATTGAATCAAACTGAGTGACTTCTCACATAAGCATTAATAATCAATACCGTGTGCTACTATGCAACCACACGTATTACTGTACTTTTACTACCGAGTAGTTCAACAGTAACAATGGTAAAACTTCCGTCGTTATTTTTAATAAAATATTTTTGTCGTTTTCTCAATCCGACAATAATTCCGTTGTGGGGTCCACCAATGATTGTGTCGTTGTACGAATATTTCCTGTTAAAACGAATATTTCCCGACCAATCGAATATTATATAACAACTTGCGTACTTTGCAAAATTTATAAATATTACCCACAACTATAACATTATATCAAATTAACTCCATAATATTCAAAAATGATATTTATAGAAAATTCATCTTTATTTATAAAAGTTGGGGTCTTACAAAGACATACTATGGTGATTAGTGCTGAATCACAAGTTTTTGTCGCACAGAGTAGGGGCAAAAACAGAAGGAGAAACTCTCCTGAAGATGACAAATCCAGGGGAAGGTCAAGAAATAGAAAAGAAGTAATTTGCTTCCACTGCCAAAAGTCGGGTCACATAAGACGAGAATGCAGATTTTTAAAGAAGGAGCAGTCTAAGGAAAAAGATAAGGATAAAGATTCGATTGCGTATCTATCCAACATTAATGTAGCTATTGTTTGTGATGATAAACCCAAGTGCCATGTTAATGATTGGATTATTGATTTGGGTGCTTCGTTCCATGCTACTTCGCGTGGTGAAATCTTCTCATCCTATAGTAGTGGTGATTTTGGCCATGTGCGTATGGGTAACTGAAGTGCATCTAAGATTATAGGTATTGGAGATATTTGTTTGGAAACTAACAGTGGTTGCAGGTTGATGCTAAGAGAAGTCAGACATGTTTCAGATATTCATTTTAATTTAATCTCTACTGGTAAGCTTGATGAGAATGGTTATAAAAGTTACTTTGGTGAAGGTCAGTGGAAGCTCACCAAAGGGTCTCTAATGGTGACTAGAGGTAAGAAGGTAAACACTCTTTATACGATGCGGACGCATGTGAGAGGTGTTGAAAATGGGGGAGTTAGGCAGAAAAAGGTGTGGTACAAAGCCGTGTGAGATGGGAGAAAAGTCTTGCATGAGAACCATGAGAGAAAAGCTCTTTGCTTTAAATGGGTACCAAAAGTGAAGAAGAAAAGTGATAGCTCGGAGTTAGTGTACAAAGCGGTTGTGAATGAATTTGACAAGCAAAAATCTGTCAAGTTTAGTTAGATCCTTCCATTGAGAAGAACCATGCCTGTAAGACCCCAACTTATTATAAATAAAATCAAATTTTTTCTAATTATTATTTTGAATAATAGAGTGTTAATTTGATATAATGCTTTGGTTATGGGTGAAATGTGCAAATTTTATAAAATAAACAAGTGGTTATAAAATATTCATTTTGTCGGGGAATATTCATTTGGTCGTGGAATATTCTTGCTGTCGGAGAATATTCGTACGACAGCGCAGTCATTTGTGGGCCCCATAACGAAAAACGGTAGGATGAAGAAAACGACAAGTTTGAGTTTTTATAAATAACGGCGTAGTAATTACCGTTAACACTGTTGGAATACCCGGTGGTTAAAATACAGTAATACGCGTGGGTGCACAGTAGCACACGGTATTGCATAGTATTGTTGAATTATTGATCCTTACGTAAGAATCTCAATAATTGTTACAGTAATTACTGTTCAATATTTTATTTTATTGGTTCAATAATTGCTGCGTTGATATTTTATATTATTGTTGTTTCAATAATTGTCACTGCACAGTATCTCCATTATCAGATCAATAATTTATATTATTTGAATAATATTATTAGATAGCATTATTGACAATGTCTATGAAAGTTCTGTATAAGGAGAGGTTTGGTCACCTAATTGCGCGTCAGTAAGGAGAAATCCTTATCGAAAAGCCCCTTCTTTCCTGGGAACGACCTGGTTGTCATAATTATGATTCTGTAATATTATTTGTGAATAATTAATTATTGATAAGGAAATATTTATTTTTATGTGGATATAAATAAAGGATTTAATTTTGAGGTGTTTTATCAGTATTTTGTCGGAATGGAGGTTTTAAAAATCAAAATAGTGTTCTTAAAGCTCTATTGCATGAGTTATAATTTTAATCCGACCGTTGGATCGTTGTGATTTTGTATATGTTATACATATATAAGTTGAGTATATGTCCACAAATTTTGAACCGTTAAAAATTAACGTATGATTTGTTCTGAATTTTATGAGGTATTGAAAATCATCCGTTTGTGAATTTCGAATATTTTCGGTTTGAAATTTAGAAAAACTTAAAGCTACAAAGTTGTAGAGAATTCAATTTCGTGTGAAATGGACATGAGATTCAAATTTTTCTGATAAAAGGGCTATTTTATATTAATTATTGAAGTTACTGATTATTTATAATATTTTAGAAATTTTTAGAATTGGTGGGCCTCATTTTTAATTGGTGAGAAATGTGCTGAAATTTTATTTCAAAAGTGGTGGGCGGAAATAGTAGCAGGTGATAGACACGTAATTCATACATTTTATTATCATTAATTTTGTCCTTTTAATTATATTAGTTTATTAAATTAATATGTTTTATTTTATTTTGTAGGATTTAATATTTGTTGTAATAAAGTCAAAATCTTGGTGATCAAGCAATATTTAATGTTTTTATTCATATAAAGAATATCCAAGAAGAATCCTACAAGGAGTAGGAAAGATGTGGAATAATCTTGGTGTGCAAGTCTAATCCAACAAGAGAAGAGAAAGTATATCTATAAGATCTTTTTGAGAAGTTGATTGAGAACAAAACTGTCCAAGTTCAATGAATGTTAATTAGGGTTCAAAGTTATTTTTTCTATAAATAGGCCTCTTGTTTTACAGAAAAAATGCACCACTTGTTATTTTCTTTTTCTTAGTTTTTCACTAATGTAGAAGGGAGTAAGATATTTAGATTTTGTCTTTTCTCTTATTCCAATCACGTGTAAAACTACTGTCAGGGAGTATTTGTATCTTTCTTTTATTTATATAATAGAAATTCTCTTTTTAATTATTGTTCTTATTTCATGCGAATTGTAGTACTAATATTATTTATTTTTATTTTTAATTCCATGGCTAGTTAAATTTCTAATACCTAGGATTATGATGAAACTAAGTATTTCATAATAATATTTTTTTTCCGTTCCAAAATTAATGCCTAATTATTTTCGCCTTCATATTTTCCTCCGCATAAATTGGATATGATTTTTATATTGATTGCGAGGTTTTGATAAGTTATAGTTAATCTGTGAATTTTTCATAACTTATGCTTGCCCATATTAATTATATGAATCATTGTTTTTAAAGGGAATGGAGAATAATTTGGGAATTAATTTAGAAAATAAGAAATTATTTATTATGTTAATATTTAGTGGATTCTGATTCCTAGGTATCTTTTCTCATTAATAATTTCCGTTATTAATTAGTAGTTTTAATAATTTAGTTAATAAACTTTCTCCACCATATTTATTTCTAATTCGCCTAAAATAGATATTAAGGAAATATTAATATTAATCTAGTCTTTGTGGGTTCGACCTGTACTTGTCAGTTCTTCAATTCGACACTGTGCACTTGCAGTACATATTTTAACACATCAAGTTTTTGGAGTCGTTGCCGGGGACTAGAATTAATTTTTATTTATTCGAATTAGTTTTAACTCTAATTTTTTTTCCAGGATTATTGAAGTTGGTCGAATGAGCGAAAAGATAAAAATTTTGTTGCTGCGCTTTTTTTGGTATTTCGTATCTCCATATTTTAAAAAAAATAGTTTATTTTTTTATTATTATTAATATTTTTTTTATTTACCGCATTCATGCGTTCACTCACGTAGAGCACATCCTGTTAGGTTTTTATTTTTATTTATATATTTTTTTTGTCAAATATAAACTGTGGTGATTGCTAGAGGATTGAGGTACGTCAAAATTTCTCCTTCTTTCGTAATTCACATAGTTTTAGGACACTTTATTTTTTTATAATTTTTTATTATTATTTGTGCATTTTCATCTTTAATCTAACAATAAGGGCACAACCCTTAACAAGATAAGGTGGGGATTTCATCACCCTTCCTTGGCTCATAAACAACCCAATTTATATTTTGCATGACCATGACCTAATAAAATCAAGTAGACGTTGGCCCCTAGGACTCTCGAGCTCAATTAGGAGAAGAAACTCCAAGAGGAGTCTGAATTTTAAAATAATCAAACTACTGGTGTCTAGGCAAGTGGTTCAAAAGGTATACGCCTAAAGATTGTGTGGTTAATCAATTAGTCACCATTTCTACGGAGAGACTCCCGCCTTTCTTACACTTACCTGGCTAGTGGTGTGATTAATTTCAAATTTGGTGGACCTTGCGGTGTAACTTGGAACAGTTAGGAGCTGTCTAGATTTTATTTAGGTTGACCTTAGAAGTAAATTGTTTTTTATTTTTTTTATTTTTTATTTTTTTTTTGTTTTTTGTGCTTATCTACTTATTTGTTAAGTAGTGTATGCAAAAAGTGTGGATTAGGGACGAAACATCCCGATTAGTGAAAAAACTTGATTTTTCGGATTTCACTTTAAAAGATCTAACTTTAAGAAAAACGGAGGGCGCACAAACTGTTTCTTTAAGGGATCGATGTTATCCTTCCCGCTCTGTCCAACCTTCATGTATCAGTCTACCACCGGTAACTGGTAATAATTTTGAACTTAAGCCGCATTTTATAAATGTTACCTAGGTTCACAGGGATAGAAGATGCATATTTATTTATTCAAGAATTTGAGGAAGTTTGTGCCCTAATGAAAATTTAACAATTATCTGATGACTCAATTAGGCTAAGATTTATAACATTTGCTTTAAAAGATAATGCTAAAAAATGGTTATATAGCCTACCAAATAATTCCATATCAACCTGGGAGGGATTTGTTGTTACATTTCTAAAAAAATATTTTCCAAATCATAAAACTGCTAAAATTAGGACTGCAATTCATCAATTTTGCCAACTTGAAAAAGAGTCCTTTTAAAAATATTTTGATAGATTTAAAAATTTGTTATCCCAGTGCCCACACCATGGAATTGAGAAATGGAGATTGTGTCAAATTGTTTACGAAGGTTTAGACTATCCCACTAAAACAATGTTAGAGTCAATGTGTCAGGTGGATTTTTTGAATAACGATGAGGAAAAAGCTTGGGAGTTTTTAGAAGACTTAGCAGAAAAAACCATGCAATGGGAAATTACCCGAGAGACCGATAAACCTGGTTCATCTAGGGGTGTTCATATAATTGACAATTCAATTGCTACAGAAGCTAAGTTGGCTGGTGTACTTAAAAGACTTGAAGCTTTAGAAATTAGGGGACTACCACACGTGAACCAAGTCTCAACACCAACACCTTTGTGTCTAAGTAATTCACCAAGCCATGTGATTGAGGAATGTTCTAGAGTCATGCCTCAACCTGAAGAATATGAACAAGTCAATGCAATGTTTCAAAGACCTAGGAATGACCCATTTGCACCCACTTATAATCCAGGTTAGAGAAATCATCCTAATTTTGCATGGAGCCAAGGACTCTACTCAAATAATTCTTCAAATCAGGTCAATCAGTCTCCAAATCAATCTTTTCAACTTACCAAAAGCCAAATTCTGGTCCGTACCAAAATTCAAACTCAACAACCCAATATCCACCAGGTTTTTCTAATGAAAGTGAGAAGAAACTTAACACTTTAGAGAAGAGCATAGAAACTTTAATGAAATCTCATAATAATTTCGTGCAAAACACTAACCAAGCTATCTCTCGCCTCAAGATCCAAATGAGTCAATTGGCCACCACAGTTAATGAAAGAGAGAAGGGTAAACTTCCTAGTCAACCCGAGACCAATCCAAAATTTCCAGTCCCTACTCAAAAACCTTATCAGGTTAATTCACTTGAAAACAACCAAGTCAATCATGTGAATTATGTAATCTCTTTAAGGTCTAAAAATTATTTTAACAATCATGCTGACACTGATAATGAAGAAGAGAAAAAATTAAATGTTGAATCTAATGATCCATCTTCAAAGTCAACCCAGCCTGAAAATCCCACGAACTCTGAGTCAGTAGGCCCATCCACTAAGCATGTTTCAAAACATGATCAAACCACACTTTATGAGTCAATTGAAAAAGTCTTCAAACTAAAAGCCTCATTCCCTCAAAAACTTATTTTAAACAAGCAGTCATCCCAGCTGGACAAAATTCTAGAAGTGTTCAAACAAGTGAAAATTAACATTCCTCTTCTGGATGCCATTCAAAAAGTTCCCTCATATGCTAAATGTCTAAAAGATTTGTGCACACATAAAAGAACCACTCATGTTCCTAAGAAAGCTTTTCTAACAGCCCATGTTAGTTCTATCTTGTCATGTCAAGCCCCTGTGAAGTATAAGGACCCCGGCTGTCCTACAATTTCATGCATCATAGGTGACGCGTTAATTGAAAAAGCTTTGCTTGATTTAGGAGCTAGTGTGAACCTGTTACCATTTTCTGTGTACCAAACCTTAGGCTTAGGGGAGTTGAAAAAGACAAGTGTCACACTCCAACTAGCTGACCGTTCTGTTAAAGTGCCAAAAGGAATAGTTGAAGATGTACTCATTAAGGTTGGTGATTTTGTCTTCCCTGTTGACTTTATTGTCCTTGAAACCCAGCCTGTTGCCAATCCCAAGGGTCAATTTCCTGTCATTTTAGGTAGACCATTTTTAGCAACTTCTAATGCATTAATCAATTGTAGAAATGGGCTTATTAAATTGATATTTGGGAACATAACAATTGATTTAAATGTGTTTAATGTGGGAAAGCAACCTTGTGATTTTTCTGACCAACCCGTTGAAGTGAACATGATTCAGGACATGTCCGACAATAAACTTACGGGAGAAGACGAAATTTTTAATTTTTGTCTAAATCATTTTGGTCAAAATTGGGATGAAACAGAATATGTAAATGAGGTTAATGAAATGCTAGAGTCATCAACATCAATGTCTTACTCTAAATGGGAACCCGTGACTGAGCCATTTTTGCAATCTTCAGAACCTCTTGAAAAGAGTCCACCAGAGTTAGAACTCAAACCTCTGCCTGATAATCTTAAATATGCCTATTTAGGTCCCTCCAAAACTCTTCCTGTAATCATTCCTTCTGATTTAACAAACACACAAGAGGAAGAGTTATTGATCATCCTGAGAGAGAACAAGGAATCCATAGGATGGAGCATAACTGATATTAAAGGGATCAGTCCAACCATTGTCCAGCATAGGATCCATTTAATAGATGATGCTAAACCTGTGAGAGACCCACAAAGGCGGTTAAACCCGATTCTAAAAGATGTTGTTAAGAAAGAAATTCTTAAGTGTCTAGATAATGGGATCATCTATCCCATTTCTGATAGCTCGTGGGTAAGTCCTGTTCAGGTGGTACCTCAAAAGTTTGGCTTAACTGTGTTTCAAAATGAAGCTAATGAGTTAGTTCCTACTCGTGTCCAATCTGGTTGGAGGGTTTGCATAGACTATAGAAAACTCAATGCTACCACAAGAAAGGATCATTTTCCTTTACCTTTCATAGACCAAATTCTAAAAAGATTAGTTGGTCATGCTTACTATTATTTCCTTGATGGTTACTCGGGCTACTTTCAAATTCCCATAGCCCCTGAAGACCAAGAAAAAACCACTTTCACTTGTCCTTATGGAACCTTTGCATATCGTCGTCTACCCTTTGGGCTATGTAGTGCCCCTGCCACCTTTCAAAGATGTATGATGAGCAATATTTTTTGACATGGTGGAGAAATTTCTAGAAATTTTCATAGATGATTTTTCCATATTTGGGTCTACATTTCATGAATGTCTTCACCACCTTGACTTAGTTCTAAGGAGATGTAAGGAAACAAATTTAATCCTGAATTGGGGAAAATGTCACTTCATGGTAAAAAAAGGAATTATTCTTGGTCACATCATATCTGAAAAGGGAATTGAAGTAGATAAAGCCAAAATCGACCTCATTGCCAATCTTCCACCACCAAGGACAGTCAAAGAAATTCTTTCTTTCCTAGGACATGCAGGCTTTTATAGGCGATTCATTAAAGATTTCAATAAGAAAGCTAGACCCTTGACCAATCTTCTAGGTAAAGATGCAAAATTTGAATTTAATAAAAAATGTCTTCAATTCTTTGAATAACTCAAAAAGGAGTTAACTTCAGCTCCTATCATCAAATCACCTGATTGGAGACAACCATTTAAGTTAATGTGTGATGCATCTGACTATGCAGTTGGTGCTGTTCTAGGGCAAAGAATCAACAATATTCCCAATGTCATATACTATGTTAGTAGGACTTTGAATGATGCACAATTGAACTATTCAACTACTGAAAAAGAACTTCTAGCTGTAGTTTTTGCCTTAGAAAAGTTTTGATCTTATCTTATTGGGTCTAAAATAATTGTTTACACTGACCATGCTGCTCTCAAACATCTTCTTTCCAAAAAAGATTCAAAAGCCCGTTTAATTCATTGGGTCTTATTGCTCCAAGAATTTGACCTTGAGATACGAGACAAAAAAGGGTCTGAAAACGTGGTAGCTGATCATTTGTCACGCTTAGTAGTGGAGTCCAACTCTGACCTACCCTTAAATAAATCTTTCCCAGATGAGCAATTTTTCTCTATATCTGCTATACCTTGGTTTGCTGATATTGTGAATTACCTAGTGACTAGTGAGATTCCTTCCCATTGGTCCAAACAAGATCGATCCAAGTTTCTTTCACAAGTCAAACACTTTTATTGGGATGATCCCTATTTGTTCAAATATTGCCCTGATCAAATCATTAGAAGGTGTGTCCCCAACCATAAGTTTAGAAGTGTTCTGTCATTTTGTCATGACCAAGCTTGTGGAGGACATTTTGGAGGCAAAAAGACGGCCGCCAAAGTTCTCCAGTGTGGTTTCTACTGGCCTAGTCTATTCAAGGATGCCACATCATTTTGTGCCAATTGCAATAGGTGTCAACAATTAGGGAGGATCACTAGGGGGAATATGATGCCACTGCAACCCATTCTGGTCATTGAATTGTTTGATGTGTGGGGAATCGATTTCATGGGCCCATTTTCTAATTCTTTTGGGAATCTGTACATTCTACTTGCGATGGATTACGTGTGTAAGTGGGTAGAAGCTATACCAACCAAGACCAATGACAACAAAGTTGTTGTCAAATTTTTAAAAGAGAACATTTTCTCTCGCTTTGGTACCCCTAGGGCCATAATCAGTGATCAAGGAAAATATTTTCGCAATCAACCTTTTGCATCCTTGCTAAAAAAGTACTCCATCACCCACAAGCTTGCAACATCATATCATCCTCAAACAAGTGGTCAGGTAGAAGTCTCAAATCGGTAAATAAAACAAATCTTGGAAAAAACGGTGAGTTCCAATAGAAAAGACTGCTCTCTCAAATTGTTAGGTGCATTGTGGGCTTACCGTACTGCCTTTAAAACTAATTTAGGGATGTCACCGTATAGGCTTGTGTTTGGGAAAGCTTGTCACTTACCTGTTGAACTTGAACATCGTGCTTTGTGGGCCATAAAATAGTTAAATTTTGATATGTCCACCGGTGGGGGTCATAGACAATTGCAATTAGCTGAGTTAGATGAGATTAGGAACGATGCTTATGAAAATGCTAAAATTTACAAGGAAAGAACAAAAGTGTTTCATGACAAATCAATTTTGAGAAAATCATTTTCACCTGGACAAAAAGTTCTCTTATATAATTCTAGGCTACCTTTATTCCCTGGCAAATTGCGTTCTAGATGGGATGGACCTTTTGTAGTGAAGGTAGTTTACTCTCATGGGGCAGTCGATATTGAAAACCCAAATAGTGGAGAAATTCTCAAAGTGAATGGTCAACGACTCAAACCCTTTTTAGAAATGCCGACCGAACCAGAGGAGATGGTATACCTTGTAAGTTTGTACGTATATTTTTCTTTTGTCTAATATTGTCATCCGGTTTCTGCCCCATCGTATAAGGTATAATTCTTTCACATCTTTGTTCTCTTTTCTTTATTTGCATACATTGAGGACAATACATGATTTAGGTATGGGAGGAGTTTGTTTATATTATTTCATTAAGAATTTTTCTCGTTTTAGAAAAAAAATAGTAAAAAAAACACAAAAAAAAAAAATTAAAACTTAAAAAATTAAAAAATTAAAAAAATTGTTTGACTTTTTATGGGTTGAATTAATTCTAATAAGTGTTTGTGGAGCAAAACTCAAGAGTAAGATTGAAAGATTTAGAACTCTTAAATTTTTGATAAGATACGAAATCTTAGTTCGAAACACCATCTGGATTAAAATTGATTTCACAAGCATTTTTGCACTTCACATTTGCACTAATTCTTAGTTGTGGGGTATAAACCATGATTCGAGTAATTTAAAAAAAAAAGAAAAAAAGAAAAAAAGAAAAGAAAAGAAGAAAGAATGAAAAAAAAATGAAGTTAGGAAAAGTTGAAAAAAAAGAAGAATGAATAAATAACTGCTTCAATGTCCATTAAACGAAATAACTGGGTATCCAAGCTTCGGGAAGCATCAATATTCATGCTGAAAAGTGTGATGGATAAAAGCAGCTTGACTAGTTTAATTTTGTGGCTTTTGTTACTCGAGTAAGTAAGCCCTTAGGGGTGTCTCTACACCTAGTGCCCTAAAGCTATCTGGTTTGGGAGTCATTGGTCCAACGCTCGCTCTACATAGGTAACTTTGAAAAGCCTAAGAAAATGAGACATTGCACAAGTCAAGAATCAAAATTGAAAAAAAATGGGAAAAAAAGAAAGAAAAAGAAAAATAAGCTTGCTTGATTTTCATGGTAAAAATTTCTACTAAGAGTTACATCATATACACATGCATGCATCACATGGAATTGATTTAATGAAGGATGGTATCTAAAATAAAGATCGAGTATTTTTTATAAGTAAAAAGTGTGATTTTGAATTTAATCTTGCTTATGTATAATGCCCATAGATATTTAGAAGTTTTCTTTCAATTTCATAATTTGTTGAACCCAAAATTATTTTTGAATTTTGTGGGTATATTCACTGCAAACCCTAACGAGACACAACTCGTCCACTTGGGGTAACCTTGGGGTTTAAAGTCTTGTTGAACATGCTAAGTGCAATTGTGTTTCCTACGAAAATGGGGTAGTGTAATTTTTGTTTTATTTTTATTTTTATTTATTTTACTCGAGGACGAGCAAAAGCTAGGTATGGGGGTATTTGATAGACACGTAATTCATATATTTTATTATCCCTAATTTTGTCCTTTTAATTATATTAGTTTATTAAATTAATATATTTTATTTTATTTTGTAGGATTTAATATTTGTTGCAATAAAGTCAAAATCTTGGTGATCAAGCAATATTTAATGCTTTTATTTATATAAAGAATATCCAAGAAGAATCCTACAAGGAGTAAGAAAGATGTGGAACAATCTTGGTGTGCAAGTCAAATCTAACAAGAGAAGGGAAAGTATATCTATAAGATCTTTTTGAGAAGTTGATTGAGAACAAAACTGTCCAAGTTCAATGAATGTAAATTAGGGTTCAAAGTTATTTTTCCTATAAATAGGCATCTTATTTTACAAAAAAAATGCACCACTTGTTATTTTCTTTTTCTTAGTTTTTCACTAGTGTAGAAGGGAGTAAGATATTTAGAGTTTGTCTTTTCTCTTATTCCAATCACGTGTAAAACTACTGTCAGTGAGTATTTGTATCTTTCTTTTATTTATATAATAAAAATTCTCTTTTTAATTATTGTTCTTATTTCATGCGAATTGTAGTACTAATATTATTTGTTTTTGTTTTTAATTCCATGGCTAGCTAAATTTCTAATACCTAAGATTATGATGAAACTAAGTATTTCATAATAATATTTTCTTTCCGTTCCAAAATTAATGCCTAATTATTTTCGCCTTCATATTTTCCTCCGCATAAATTGCATATGATTTTTATATTGATTGCGAGGTTTTGATAAGTTATAGTTAATCTGTGAATTTTTCATAACTTATGCTTGCCCATATTAATTATATGAATCATTATTTTTAAAGGGAAGGGAGAATAATTTGGGAATTGATTTAGAAAATAAGAAATTATTTATTATTTTAATATTTGGTGGATTCTGATTCCTAGGTATCTTTTCTCATTAATAGTTTCCGTTATTAATTAGTAGTTTGAATAATTTAGTTAATAAATTTTCTCCACCATATTTATTTCTAATTCACCTAAAATAGATATTAAGGAAATATTAATATTAATCTAGTCTTTGTGGGTTCGACCTGTACTTGCCAGTTCTTCAATTCGACACTGTGCACTTGCAGTACATATTTTAACACATCAGCAGGTAAAGCCATCAGGTAGCAGGTTAAGTCTGCTTTGGCGTTCTAATATTTTTCTTTAAATAGGGTGCTGAGTGAGAATTGGAAATCACATCAGAAATAAAAATTTCTTCTCTCTCTCTCTTTATATATTATCGAGCGTATTTTGTGAGTATTTAGATACTTTGAGAGTTGCTATTCAATACAAGTTTTTTTCAGCGTTATATCCGATATTCCGGTCAGAAATACTGTATTTTGAGGTAAGGGATGTTATTTTTTTTAAATAATATTATTTCTTTCAATATCATTATGCCGAAATATTAATCTGAACTTTTTATCAAATTTAGAACTTTTTGTGTCGGGGTTACTATTCACGTATACGGCACTATTCAAAAATACGACACTATTCACCGAAAAATAAATATTTTTCTTCTTTGTCCCAGATGTCTATTATGGTTACTATCTTTGATTGTATCCATGTTTTGATCGTCATTCTTGAATTTTTCTCCATTATATTTTATTATGGAGTATTTTTAAACTTGAATTATCTAAAGTACGAATCTCTAAACTTTGTCCTTTTATCGTTCTGGATTCGTTCTCTAAAATATTTTTCATCATCCTCAGTCATTAATGGTGATACTTGATCAATATCTTTGGCCTGTAGTGTAAAGATGAATGATTACCTGATGAATACCTTTGGCCGTAGTGCAAAGATGAACAGGTGTTGAGATGAACATGACGAGCTGGTGATACAAATAAATATCTTTGGTCCGTAGTGTAAAGATGAATATTTGATTCAAGATGTATATTGATTGATGTTACAGGGATAAAATACTGATGATGGACTTTTAAATTCATAGATGATAGTAGATTTCATTCCCTACTTAACTCTTTTAATGAATTATTACTTCCGCTGCAGTTGTTGATCTAAAACTTGTTGTCTATTATATTCTATCAGATTTTTCCCTGTTGAAGACTAATGATAATTTGTTGTATATTATCTTAGTCATAATATTCTTTACTAGGCTAGTTGAGCTCACCCTTTTCCTTTTTGTTCCATTTTTCTTCTCAGGAGGTGAGAATATAACAGGAACTAGCCGGGGTTGGTGTGATGGTTCTAGAAAGTTATTTTAATAGTCCTCACTATTTTTATAAAATAGTGTATCAATAATTGTAATGAGGACTCCTTTTGAGTTTTAATACTGTCTATTAGATAATATTTGTATTTAAACTCACAGTTTATGTGTTGTCGTATTTTGCACGACAATTGTAGTAATGAAGTTGTATTTATTTCTGTATCATGTATTTGACAACTCAAAATGGGTGATGTATACCTATTTTGGGGGCGTCACAGTTGGTATCAGAGCTTAGGGATATGGTCTCTAGCGGATATCGTGGAATAGAACTAGGAGGGGAGAGACGAGTAAATCCTTCGCTGGTGTGTCCTACCTAAGCTTATTTGTTGGTCGGTCATAATATAGGGATATTATGTGATATGTTAATTTGTTTAAATAATCCTTGTTTTATGGCAGTATTTAAGAATGGCAGCTGAGAACGTTAACAATAGAGTAAATGAGACCGTGGAGACACCTTTGATCACCACCCAAGGGAACGTGCAACTGGAAGACAATATTCCTCCTGTAAACAA
The DNA here is from genome assembly GCA_016801055.1 of Panax notoginseng. Lineage (NCBI taxonomy): Eukaryota > Viridiplantae > Streptophyta > Magnoliopsida > Apiales > Araliaceae > Panax > Panax notoginseng. The sequence continues at coordinate 224,645,475 of CM029012.1, read as the reverse complement.
CACTACCGAACAAATAATGAATGATGGGATGTTTAGAAGCTTTTTGCAGTTCGTACAAAATCGGACGAGGGAGACTCGTGTACAAAATACGGGAGGAAATGATAGCAACGCGCGGTTTGTCACAGCCAAACAGTTTAAAAAGTTGGGACCACCAGAATTATGGGGAAAGCCGGATCCGATTAAGGCGAAAACATGGGTCAAGCAAATTACCAAGATATTCGATATCTTAGGATGTACGGAAGAACAGAAAGTTCCATTCGCCACCTTTATGTTCCATGGTGAGGCAGATTACTGGTGGAAATCTGTGAAGCGTGCCCAGCCTGCCGCACTCAGCATGTCTTGAGAAACGTTTCAGAAGTTGTTCAATGATAAGTACTTTCTTAAAAGTATTCGTCATATGAAGGAGGTAGAGTTTATCAGACTAGAATAAAACAACATGACTGTGTCTCGGTACGAGGCGAAGTTAGCAGAGTTATCCAGGTTTGCACCTCATTTGGTAGAGAATGAGGAAAGAATTACACGGATGTTTCTGAGAGGTCTAAAACCCGAGATTCAGCAATATCTAATCTCTCATAAATTTTCTTTATATTCAAATGTTGTAAACAGGGCTCAATTATTAGAGCGAGATAATGAGTATGTTCAACCGAGGGACCACAACCAGGGTCATACCGGTGACAGTAGTCATCGGAGCGATGATAACCAGTGTGGAGGGAAAAATACGGACAAAAGCGACAACCACTCGGGTGGTAATCATGGTCATGATAACAGGAAAGGTGAGTCCAGTGGAAATTTTAAAAAGAGGAGATTCAACAATGATGGGAAGACATCAACAGCAGCACCAGCACCAACAACAAATTTTAGGGGAGTAGAACGACCGCCAGTTAGATGCTACAGATGCGGAAAGGAGGGACATATAAGTCCAAACTGTTCACAGCCTTCCAAGGTGTGTTTCAGTTGTGGAAAAGACGGTCATATAGCCCAGTTTTGTCCGGTAGCAAAGTCAAGTCCAACTGGGATGGTGGCACCAAAGGCGACTACAGACAAAACAAAGTCGGTGGTTCAAGGGAGGGCGTTTGTCGTGACTGGCTAAAACGCGAGAAACCCGAACGAGGTGATCACGGGTAAGCTAATTTTGAACTCTTGCGAAGTTTATACCTTACTAGATACTGATTCTTCCCATTCTTTTATCTCTCCTGGTTGTGCTCAACGTTTAAACTTGACTCCGGAGAAATTAGACTTTGACTTATCTGTGGAGACTCCGTTTGGAGAAACTTTTATTATATCCATTGTGTATAAATCTTGCTTGATCCAAGTGGGCACAATCACATTTCCTGACGTATTTCCTGAAAAACTTCCTGGTCTACCCCCAGAACGTGAAGTTGAATTCTTTATTGACCTTGAACCTGGTACAAAGCCCATTTCTAAAACCCCATATCGAATGGCTCCTATTGAACTTCAGGAGTTAAAAGTCCAACTACAGGAATTGTTAAATATCGGTTTCATTTGTCCTAGTACATCTCCTTGGGGTGCTCCAATTTTATTCGTAAAGAAGAAAGATGAGAGTATGCGACTTTGTATCGACTATCGGGAATTGAACCATGTCACCATCAAGAATAGATATCCGCTACCTCGCATTGATGACCTGTTCGACCAGTTGCAAGGAGCATAATTCTTTTCAAAGATTGATCTTCATTCTGGATATCATCAGCTGAAGATTAAAACTGAGGATATTCCGAAGACTGCCTTCAGAACTCGGTACGAACATTATGAATTTTTAGTCATGTCTTTTAGATTGACTAATGCTCATGTTGCTTTCATGGATATGATGAACCGTGTATTCAAAGAATATTTGGATCAGTTCGTTGTTGTCTTTATTGATGACATCCTCATCTATTCCAAAAGCCGTGAAGATCATGAGCACCATTTGAAGCTGGTATTCCAAAGGCTTCGCGATAACAAGCTATAAGTCAAGCTGAAGAAATGCGAGTTTTGGCTTGAGGAAGTAACATTCCTTGGGCACGTGGTGTCAAAACATGGAGTATCTGTTGACCCGGCGAAGATTGAAGCCATACAAAGTTGGGAGCAACCGAAGTCGGTGACCGAAGTACGTAGTTTTTTGGGCTTAGCTGGTTATTATCGGAGATTTATGGAAGGATTTTCTCAAATCGCTACTCCGTTAACTCAGCTGACTCGGAAAGATACAAAATTTGTATGAAGCGAGGAATGCGAGAAGAGTTTCCAAGAGCTTAAGAGGAGACTCATTTCGGCATCTGTTCTGACAATACCATCTGGTTCGGATGGATTTGTTATCTACAGCGATGCTTTAGGCAAAAGGTTAGGATGTGTTCTCATGCAACATGAGAAATTCATAGCCTATACCTCGCGACAACTCAAAAAATATGAGAGGAATTATCCTACTCATGATCTAGAGTTGGCAGCAGTCGTTTTCGCGTTAAAAATCTGGAGGCACTACTTGTATGGGGAGAAAGTGGAGATTTATACGGATCATAAAAGCCTCAAATATTTCTTCACCCAAAAGGAACTCAACATGCGGCAACTGTAAGACCCCGAATTTTATGAAATATAAGTATTCAATTTTTCTTATAATTACTATGCAGTAAATGGTTAAATTGATAAATGTTAAAGTTAAGGGTGATATATGATTTTTTTCAAAATACACAAGTGGTTATAAAATAATCATTGTTGTCGAGGAATATTCGTTTGGTCGTGGAATATTCTTTCTGTCGGGGAATATTCGTACGACGGCGCAGCTATTTGTGGGCCCCATAACGAATAACTGTCGGGTGAAGAAAATGACAAATTTGAGTTTTTACAAATAACGACGTAGTTGTTACCGTTAACACTGTTGGAATACCCGGTAGTTAAAATACAGTAATACGCGTTATTGCACAGTAGCACACGGTATTGCACAGTATTTTTGAAATTATTGATTCTTACGTAAGAAGGCACTACTCAATAATTGTTACAGTAATTACTGTTCAATATTTTATTTTATTGATTCAATAATTGCTGCATTGATATTTTATATTATTGTTGTTTCAATAATTGTTACTGCACAGTATTTCCCATTATCATATCAATAATTCATATTATTTGAATAGTATTATTAGATAGCATTATTGACAATGTCTAGAAAGTTCTGTCTAAGGAGAGGTTTGGTCATCTAATTGCGCGCCAGTAAGGAGAAATCCTTATTGGAAAGCCCCCTCTTTCCTGGGAACGGCCTGGTTGTCATAAATGTGATTCTGTAATATTATTTGTGAATAATTAATTATTGATTCATATGATAAGAAAATATTTATTTTATGTGGATATAAATGAGGGATATATTTTTGTGGTTAAAAAATGAAGGAGTTAATGTTGAAATTTTTATCCGTATTTTTGTCGGAATGGAGGTATTAAAAATCAGAGTTTTTGAGATATTTTGCGAGGGTTATAATTTTTAATCCGACCGTTGGATCGTGGTAATTTTTGGATATGTTATACATATATAAGTTGAGTATATGTCCACAAATTTTGAACCGTTAAAAATGAACGTATGATTTGTTATGAATTTTACAAGATGACTGGTTCAGAAATTGTTGAATTTTCGGAGTTTATCATTTTGGTGGAAAATTCTAGAATTGGTGGGCCCCACTTGTGGTTGGTGAAGAAATGTGCTGAATTATATTTCAAATGTGGTGGGTGGGAATAGTAGCAGGTAAAGCCATCAGGTTGCAGGTCAAACCTACCAAAATTTTCCTATAAATAGAGGGCTAAGTTAGAATTGAAAATCACACCAGAAACATAAGCTTTCTCTCTTTCTCTCTCTATATTATGAAGCATATTTTGTGAGTTTTTAGATACTTGGTGAGTTGCTATTCATCAGTGCAAGTTTTCTTCAGCATCATATCCGATATCCAGTCAGAAGTACTGCTCTTTTGAGGTAAGGGATAGTAAGTGATAGTAAGGGATAGTAAGGGATATTAAGGGATTTTAAGGGTTGTTATGATTTTCAGTTTCGTAATTTTTCTGATCTTCAAAAATTCTGAAAAAATTTGAAATGATATTTTGATAAGTTTTCTTGATTGTGTCCAAAAATGGTGATTTTTGGATGTATAGATTGAGAGTTATGAATTTTATGAGAAAAGACTATTTTAAAAGTAACAGCTTATAATTCCTTGTGGTTAACTCCAAAATTGATGAAATTTTTATTGGGAGTACATGTATATGATAGGAGTATACTCTGTGAATTTCAGAATTTTTAGACAAAAGTACAATTTTTGATAAATGTCTAAATATTCGGCTATTTTGGCCATATGAAAAATAGTAAATGACTTTTAAAAATTCTGAGAAAAATATATGTTCACTATGGGACTATATTATGCTAAATCCCAGAAAAGAAATATTTTTGGAACTGATTTGGTATTTTTCATGAAAATAGTCTAGTTATGAGTAAATGAATTAAATATGTTTTGTGAAGAAAGAAAATTAGAAAATAGGATTTTATGGCTTGAGAATCCTATATGAGGTATATGCAGATTTTTGATGAGGGTTTTGGTTATTGATGATGAAATTGTAAGAGTTGGCATTTTATGATGATTAAATGCATTAATTAGTAAAGTGTAAACAATTAAAATAAATTGTTTATAAATTTAAGTAATGTTATTCTTTCAATATCATTATACCGAAATATTGGTATGAATTTTATTGTGGAATTTCTATCTTTTGTGTCGGGGTTACTATTCATGAGTTACTATTCACGATTTACTATTCATGAGTTACGAATATTACTCTTGAGATTAAAACTATATGTTGATCATATTATTTTTATCATCATATATAACATTTTTATAACCCTGATGTTGAAATTCTCTTTCACTGGAGTGTAAAGATGGGTAGATTATTGGTATGATCATGACTAGGGTTCTCTTTGGCCTGTAGTGCAAAGTTGAATTGTGACTGGTATGATCATGACCATTGAATTTATAATTGAATATCTTAAGCTTAAGTGCAAAGGTGAATTGATCAACATGGTTATAATTATTGTTTATATAAATTCTGAAATGATTATATATTTCTTTGAGATATGAATATATTTGGCCTGTAGTGCAAATATGAATTGTTGATGAATATCTTTGGCATGTAGTGCAAAGATGGCCTGTTGATGAATATCTTTGGCCTGTAGTGCAAAGATGAACTGTTGTTGAATATCTTTGGCCCGTAGTGCAAAGATGGTTTGTTGATGAATATCTTTGGCCCGTAGTGCAAAGATGGATTTGTTAGTATGATTATAAACAGGAACTGTGATTTGGTATAACCATGATCTTTGATGTTTCAGGTAAAGACAGGTGATGAAAATATTCTTCGTCCTGGGTGCGAAGAAAAATTTATAGTCACAATTATGATTATGAGTTATTCATATGATTGTGGAAAGGAACTGTTGAGTGATGTTACATGGATAAAATATTGTTGGTGGATTTTTAACATGGAGAAGATAATAGACTTTATAGTCTATTTGACTCTTCTAATGGATTGCTCGTTCCGCTGCAACTATGGTTGAAATTTTTATCATTTACCATATGTTCTAAATCTCTGATTTATTATTGATGAAGGCTATTGATAATTGAATTATCTTTAGTCATGATATTCTTTACTGAGCTAGTTGTGCTCACCCTTTTGCTTCACAATTCCTTTCAGGTAATAAGAGTGTAGCTGGGTCGAGCGGGGGTAACAAGGGAATAGAACGGTGGTCATCATTTAGTAGTTATATTTGGTGAAGAAAATAGGGTGAGGCGAACCCAACGTTGGAAGGGTGTTTTGTCACTATCATACAAGATGTCTAATGACATACAACCTCGTGTCATCATAAGACAGGGTTGTGCTCATCCACTTGCTGAGTATATTTACGAGCACTACCTATATAATCTTGGTGTTTGTTTGAAGTATAATTCTCAATTAGAGACAGTGGAGATAATGATAAGTCAAGAGAAGACTCACCATTGGGAAGAATATGATAGTAATCTTCTCGTTTTTCTTTGGGGTCTATTGGGTCAACCAAGGATAATTCTGTGGCCATATGATATCTATCATAACCTAGACGCGTGGCCTCCCATGTACGAAGGTTTCCTTGAGCACTTCTCAAAGATTCTAATTTCTAAAACAGTTTTTGACTATACCTTTATGTAAGGTGTTATTTTGAGGTGATGTCCACGGTTGGAACATGAGTCACATTTGGTATATATTTGTATCCAAACTCACAGCATATGTGTTGTTGTATTTTGCACGATAATTGTTGTAATAAAGTTGTAGTTGTTTTCTGTACCATGTATTTGGCGACACAGAATAGGTTGGGTGGAATGGACCTATTTTGGGGTTGTCACAGGTGGTATCCGAGCCATAAGTAAAGAGCCCCGAGCCTCTCGCTGGTGACTTCCTGTTGATGGGGGATGCACCGAAGCCAGACTCTCCGTAGGGGACGCCGTTCTGCGGTGGCAAACTGATAGGTATCAATGTAAGGTGCTGACATAGGTTGGTGTCCAGAGTTACAGGTGGTATCAGAGCTTAGGGATATGATCTCTGGCGGAGATCGGGGAATATAACTAGGAGGGGAGAGATGAGTAAATCCTTCGCTAGTGTGTCCTACCTAAGCTTATTTGTTGGTCAGTCATAATATCGGGATATTATGTGATATGTTAATTTGTTAAATTAACCCTTGTTTTGAAGCTGTATTCTAGAATGATATCTGAAATACAGGAGATGAGCAATGGAGAAATCATGATGACAGGGAAGATGGAATCTGAAATGAAAGCAAGGTATTCTCAACTCTTTGAAATACCAGGTACGTAAATTTCGGGGACGAAATTTCATAAGGAGGGGAGATTGTAAGACCCCGAATTTTATGAAATAAAAGTATTCAATTTTTCTTATAATTACTATTCAGTAAATGGTTAAATTGATAAATGTTAAAGTTAAGGGTGATATATGATTTTTTTCAAAATACACAAGTGGTTATAAAATAATCATTGTTGTCGGGGAATATTCGTTTGGTCGTGGAATATTCTTTCTGTCGGGGAATATTCGTACGACGGCGCAGCTATTTGTGGGCCCCATAACGAATAACTGTCGGGTGAAGAAAACGACAAATTTGAGTTTTTACAAATAACGGCGTAGTTGTTACCGTTAACACTGTTGGAATACCCGGTGGTTAAAATACAGTAATACGCGTTATTGCACAGTAGCACACGGTATTGCACAGTATTTTTGAAATTATTGATTCTTACGTAAGAAGGCACTACTCAATAATTGTTACAGTAATTACTGTTCAATATTTTATTTTATTGATTCAATAATTGCTGCGTTGATATTTTATATTATTGTTGTTTCAATAATTGTTGCTGCACAGTATTTCCCATTATCAGATCAATAATTCATATTATTTGAATAATATTATTAGATAGCATTATTGGCAATGTCTAGAAAGTTCTGTCTAAGGAGAGGTTTGGTCATCTAATTGCGCGCCAGTAAGGAGAAATCCTTATTGGAAAGCCCCCTCTTTCCTGGGAACGGCCTGGTTGTCATAAATGTGATTCTGTAATATTATTTGTGAATAATTAATTATTGATTCATATGATAAGAAAATATTTATTTTATGTGGATATAAATGAGGGATATATTTTTGTGGTTAAAAAATGAAGGAGTTAATGTTGAATTTTTATCCGTATTTTTGTCGGAATGGAGGTATTAAAAATCAGGGTTTTTGAGATATTTTGCGGGGGTTATAATTTTTAATCCGACCGTTGGATCGTGGTAATTTTTGGATATGTTATACATATATAAGTTGAGTATATGTCCACAAATTTTGAACCGTTAAAAATGAACGTATGATTTGTTATGAATTTTACGAGATGACTGGTTCAGAAATTGTTGAATTTTCGGAGTTTATCATTTTGGTGGAAAATTCTAGAATTGGTGGGCCCCACTTGTGGTTGGTGAAGAAATGTGCTGAATTATATTTCAAATGTGGTGGGTGGGAATAGTAGCAGGTAAAGCCATCAGGTTGCAGGTCAAACCTACCAAAATTTTCCTATAAATAGAGGGCTAAGTTAGAATTGAAAATCACACCAGAAACATAAGCTTTCTCTCTTTCTCTCTCTATATTATGAAGCATATTTTGTGAGTTTTTAGATACTTGGTGAGTTGCTATTCATCAGTGCAAGTTTTCTTCAGCATCATATCCGATATCCAGTCAGAAGTACTGCTCTTTTGAGGTAAGGGATAGTAAGGGATAGTAAGGGATATTAAGGGATTTTAAGGGTTGTTATGATTTTCAGTTTCGTAATTTTTCTGATCTTCAAAAATTCTGGAAAAATTTGAAATGATATTTTGATGAGTTTTCTTGATTGTGTCCAAAAATGGTGATTTTTGGATGTATAGATTGAGAGTTATGAATTTTATGAGAAAAGACTATTTTAAAAGTAACAGCTTATAATTCCTTGTGGTTAACTCCAAAATTGATGAAATTTTTATTGGGAGTACATGTATATGATAGAAGTATACTCTGTGAATTTCAGAATTTTTAGACAAAAGTACAATTTTTGATAAATGTCTAAATATTCGGCTATTTTGGCCATATGAAAAATAGTAAATGACTTTTAAAAATTCTGAGAAAAATATATGTTCACTATGGGACTATATTATGCTAAATCCCAGAAAAGAAATATTTTTGGAACTGATTTGGTATTTTTCATGAAAATAGTCTAGTTATGAGTAAATGAATTAAATATGTTTTGTGAAGAAAGAAAATTGGAAAATAGGATTTTATGGCTTGAGAATCCTATATGAGGTATATGCAGATTTTTGATGAGGGTTTTGGTTATTGATGATAAAATTGTAAGAGTTGGCATTTTATGATGATTAAATGCATTAATTAGTAAAGTGTAAACAATTAAAATAAATTGTTTATAAATTTAAGTAATGTTATTCTTTCAATATCATTATACCGAAATATTGGTATGAATTTTATTGTGGAATTTCTATCTTTTGTGTCGGGGTTACTATTCATGAGTTACTATTCACGATTTACTATTCATGAGTTACGAATATTACTCTTGAGATTAAAACTATATGTTGATCATATTATTTTTATCATCATATATAACATTTTTATAACCCTGATGTTGAAATTCTCTTTCACTGAAGTGTAAAGATGGGTAGATTATTGGTATGATCATGACTAGGGTTCTCTTTGGCCTGTAGTGCAAAGTTGAATTGTGACTGGTATGATCATGACCATTGAATTTATAATTGAATATCTTAAGCTTAAGTGCAAAGGTGAATTGATCAACATGGTTATAATTATTGTTTATATAAATTCTGAAATGATTATATATTTCTTTGAGATATGAATATATTTGGCCTGTAGTGCAAATATGAATTGTTGATGAATATCTTTGGCATGTAGTGCAAAGATGGCCTGTTGATGAATATCTTTGGCCTGTAGTGCAAAGATGAACTGTTGTTGAATATCTTTGGCCCGTAGTGCAAAGATGGTTTGTTGATGAATATCTTTGGCCCGTAGTGCAAAATGGATTTGTTAGTATGATTATAAACAGGAACTGTGATTTGGTATAACCATGATCTTTGATGTTTCAGGTAAAGACAGGTGATGAAAATATTCTTCGTCCTGGGTGCGAAGAAAAATTTATAGTCACAATTATGATTATGAGTTATTCATATGATTGTGGAAAGGAACTGTTGAGTGATGTTACATGGATAAAATATTGTTGGTGGATTTTTAACATGGAGAAGATAATAGACTTTATAGTCTATTTGACTCTTCTAATGGATTGCTCGTTCCGCTGCAACTATGGTTGAAATTTTTATCATTTACCATATGTTCTAAATCTCTGATTTATTATTGATGAAGGCTATTGATAATTGAATTATCTTTAGTCATGATATTCTTTACTGAGCTAGTTGTGCTCACTCTTTTGCTTCACAATTCCTTTCAGGTAATAAGAGTGTAGCTGGGTCGAGCGGGGGTAACAAGGGAATAGAACGGTGGTCATCATTTAGTAGTTATATTTGGTGAAGAAAATAGGGTGAGGCGAACCCAACGTTGGAAGGGTGTTTTGTCACTATCATACAAGATGTCTAATGACATACAACCTCGTATCATCATAAGACAGGGTTGTGCTCATCCACTTGCTGAGTATCTTTACGAGCACTACCTATATAATCTTGGTGTTTGTTTGAAGTATAATTCTTAATTAGAGACAGTGGAGATAATGATAAGTCAAGAGAAGACTCACCATTGGGAAGAATATGATAGTAATCTTCTCGTTTTTCTTTGGGGTCTATTGGGTCAACCAAGGATAATTCTGTGGCCATATGATATCTATCATAACCTAGACGCGTGGCCTCCCATGTACGAAGGTTTCCTTGAGCACTTCCCAAAGATTCTAATTTCTAAAACAGTTTTTGACTATACCTTTATGTAAGGTGTTATTGTGAGGTGATATCCACGGTTGGAACATGAGTCACATTTGGTATATATTTGTATCCAAACTCACAGCATATGTGTTGTTGTATTTTGCACGATAATTGTTGTAATAAAGTTGTAGTTGTTTTCTGTACCATGTATTTGGCGACACAGAATAGGTTGGGTGGAATGGACCTATTTTGGGGTTGTCACAGCAACGACATTGGCTCGAGCTGTTGAAAGATTACGATCATACCATCCAATACCAGCCTGGAAAAGTAAACGTAGTAGCAGACGCATTGAGTAGAAGATTATATGCGGGTACAAGTGCGATATTGTCAACACAAAGTCCCATTTTGTATGACTTACAAAGGATGGAGATAGAGGTAAAGGCTCCAAGTACCCACGTGATGATATCAAATATATGAGTACAACCGACTTTAATCGATAAAGTTAAAGCTGCTCAAGCTATGGACTTGGAGCTGATGCGTATGAAGAAGAAAGTGCAAGAAGGTGCTATTCTAGAAGCAAGAATCGATGAAGAAGGAATACTTCGAGTCCACTTCAGACTTTGTGTTCCTAACGATTCTGACTTGAAGTATAGAATCATGATGGAGGCACACAACACACCGTTTTCAATCCATCCTAGGAGTACCAAAATGTATCATGATCTTCGAAATACATTTTGGTGGAGCAATATGAAGAGAGAGATCGCGGAGTTTATCTCGAGGTGTTTAACTTGTCAACGTGTAAAGGCGGAGCATCAAGTGCCAAAGGGTCCATTGCAACCACTTGAGATTCCGAAATAGAAGTGGGAACACATTACCATAGATTTCGTTACGGGTATTCCCAAAGTTTCTCAAGGCATAAATGCGATTTGGGTTATTATTGATAAATTAACCAAGTTTGCACATTTTTTTCCTATACGGGAGACTTATTTCCTTGAACGTCTTGCTCGTATGAACGTGAATGAGATTGTGAGATTGCATGGCATGCCAGTATCCATTGTTTCGAATCGTGACTCAAGATTCACTTCACGATTTTGGGTTAGCTTGCAGAAAGCTATGGGCACGGATTTATGATTCAGTTCAGCATACCATCCTCAAACGGACGGACAATCAGAAAGAACTATTCAAACTCTTGAAGATCTATTAAGATTCTGTGTCCTAGATTTCAAAGGGAGTTGGGATAAGTACCTACCATTGGTGGAATTCTCCTACAACAACAGTTATCAAGCAAGTATAGGCATGGCTCCATTCGAGGTGTTGTATGGAAAAAAATATCGTTCTCCAGTATGCTGGGACGAGGTGGGTGAAGCAACGTTGTTGGGACCAGAATTGGTACGTATAACTACAGAGAAAATCCAAATGATCCGATAACGTATACAAATGGCACAGGATCGACAAAAGAGTTCTACGGATCTTCATCGAAAGGACGTGGAATTTAATATTGGGGATCATGTATTGTTACGTATTGCTCCATGGAAGGGAGTTACAAGATTTGGAAAAAGAGGAAAGCTCAATTCAAGATTTGTTGGTCCATTTGAGATTATTGACCGAATAGAAAATATGGCCTATAGACTCGCATTACCTCTAAGCATGTCTCGTGTTCATAATGTTTTTCACATATCTATGCTTCGTAAATATGTGAAAGACCCAAACCACATAATTGAGTTAGAACCAGACGAGATAGCTGAAGATTTAACGTACGAGGAAGTACCTGTTAAGATCTTGGATAGGAAAGAGCATGTCCTACACACCAAGGTTATACCACAAGTTAAGATTTTATGGAGGAACCATGCTATTGAGGAAATGACCTGGGAGTTAGAATCGAAAATGAAAGCGAGGCATCCTCACCTTTTCGAAACACCAGGTACGTACGTCAATTTCAAGGACGAAATTTAATAAGGAGGGGAGGTTGTATGACCCCAACTTATTATAAATAGAATCAAATTTTCTCTAATTATTATTTTGAATAATAGGGTGTTAATTTGATATAATGCTTTGGTTATGGGTGAAATGTGTAAATTTTACAAAATAAGCAAGTGGTTATAAAATATTCATTTTGTCGGGGAATATTCGTTTGGTCGTGAAATATTCTTACTGTCGGGAAATATTCGTACAACGGCGCAGTCATTTGTGGGTCCCATAACAAAAAATGGTCGGATGAAGAAAACGACAAGTTTGAGTTTTTATAAATAACGACGTAGTAATTACCGTTAACACTGTTAGAATACGCGGTGGTTAAAATACAGTAATACGCGTGGGTGCACAGTAGTATACGCTATTGCATAGTATTGTTGAATTATTGATCCTTACGTAAGAATCTCAATAATTGTTACAGTAATTACTGTTTAATATTTTATTTTATTGGTTCAATAATTGTTGCGTTGATATTTTATATTATTGTTGTTTCAATAATTGTCACTGCACAGTATCTCCATTATCAGATCAATAATTCATATTATTTGAATAATATTATTAGATAGCGTTATTGACAATGTCTAAGGAAGTTCTGTCTAAGGAGAGGTTTGGTCACCTAATTGCGCGCCAGTAAGGAGAAATCTTTATCAGAAAGCCCCCTCTTTTCTGGGAATGACCTGGTCGTCATATTTGTGATTCTGTAATATTATTTGTGAATAATTAATTATTGATAAGTAAATATTTGTTTTTATGTGGATATAAATGAAGGATTTAATTTTGAGGTGTTTTATCAGTATTTTGTCGGAATAGATGTTTTAAAAATCAAAACAGTGTTCTTAAAGCTCTATTGCGTGAGTTATAATTTTAATCCGACTGTTGGATTGTTGTGATTTTGGATATGTTATACATATATAAGTTGAGTATATGTCCACAAATTTTGAACCGCTAAAAATTAACGTATGATTTGTTCTGAATTTTATGAGGTATTAAAAATTATCCGTTTGTGGATTTCGGATATTTTCGATTTGGAATTTGGAAAAATTTAAAACTACAAAGTTGTAGAGAATTCAATTTCGTGTGGCATGGACATGGGATTCAAATTTTTCTGATAAAATGGCTATTTTATATGAATTATTGAAGTTACTGATTATTTAAAATATTTTAAAAATTTCTAGAATTGGTGGGCCCCATTTTTGGTTGGTGAAAAATGTGCTGAATTTTTATTTCAAAAGTGGTGGGTGGGAATAGTAGCAGGTAAAGCCATCAGGTAGCAGGTTAAGTCTGCTTCGGCGTTCTAACATTTTTCTATAAATAGGGTGCTGAGTTAGAATTGAAAATTACACCAGAAACAAGTTTTTCTCTCTCTCTCTCTCTCTCTCTCTCTTTATATATTATCGAGCGTATTTTGTGAGTATTTAGATACTTTGAGAGTTACAATTCAGTGCAAATTTCCTTCAGCGTCATATCCGATATTCCGGTCAGAAATATTATATTTTGAGGTAAGGGATGTTATTTTTTGTAAATGATATTATTTCTTTCAATATCATTATGACGAAATATTGATCTAAATTTTTTATCAAATTTGAAATTTTTTGTGTCGGGGTTATTATTCCACGAATACGGCACTATTCACCGAAAAATAAAATTTTCTCTTCTTTGTTCCAAATGTCTATTATGGTTACTATCTTTGATTGTATCCATGTTTTGATCGTCATTATTGAATTTTTTCTCCATTATATTTTTTTATAGAGTATTTTTAAACTTGAATTATTTAAAGTACGAATCTCTAAACTTTGTCCTTTTATCGTACTGAATTTGTTCTCTAAAATATTTTTCATCATCCTCAGTCATTAATGGTGATACGTGATGAATATTTTTGGCCTGTAGTGCAAAAATGAATGATTGCCTGATGAATATCTTTGGTCGTAGTACAAAGATAAACAGGTGTTGAGATGAATATGACCAACTGGTGATACAAATGAATATCTTTGGCCCGTAGTGCAAAGATGTATATTGATTGATGTTACGGGATAAAATATTGATGATGGACTTTTAAATCATAGATGATAGTAGATTTCATTCTCTACTTAACTCTTCCAATAAATTATTATTTCCGCTGCAGTTGTTGATCTAAAACTTGTTGTCTATTATATTCTATCAGATTTTTCCCTGTTGAAGACTAATGATAATTTGTTGTATATTATCTTAATCATAATATTCTTTACTGGGCTAGTTGAGCTCACCCTTTTTCTTTTTGTTCTATTTTTCTTCTCAGGAGGTGAGAATATAGCAGGAACTAGTCGGGGTATGGAGTGATGGTTTTAAAAAGTTATTTTAGCAGTACTCACTATTTTTGTAAAATAGTGTATCAATAATTATAATGAGGACTCCTTTTGAGTTTTAATACTGTCTATTAGACAATATTTGTATTTAAAATCACAGTTTATGTGTTATCGTATTTTGCACGACAATTGTAGTAATAAAGTTGTATTTATTTCCGTACCATATATTTAACGACTCAGAATGGGTGATGTATACCTATTTTGGGGGCGTCACAATGCCGATGAGACAAAGCCGGACATGAAGATATTTAAAAATTCCAAGAAACTTGAGTTGAGCCAAGACTTCGTTGGAATTAACTCCGAGTAAGGAGTTGTGGTTGGTGATCCCTCCTCTCATGGGTTCGGAGGGAAAGATCGTTGGGTGTGGGTCCTCACCCATGAGATAGAATTCAAGATAGAAAAGATTTGATTTTCTTTGTAAGCAAGTAAGTGGGTTTACTTGATATTAATCCAATTTAAAATTGGGTTAATGGAAGCAATATTGGAATTGGAGATTCCATGAAAGGAATCCAAGTTGAAATTAAAAAGGATTTACTTG
Organism: Panax notoginseng; assembly: GCA_016801055.1. Taxonomy (NCBI): domain Eukaryota; kingdom Viridiplantae; phylum Streptophyta; class Magnoliopsida; order Apiales; family Araliaceae; genus Panax; species Panax notoginseng. The sequence goes on along the minus strand of CM029012.1, from coordinate 224,630,190 downwards.
TTAGATTGGTTGATGACCAAGACAAGGAGATGTGATCCCTAATTTGATTAGGAGAATAAATTATTTCTAATCCATAATAGGAATGGATTAGGAAGAGTACTATAAATAAGGCTATGAGGGAGTCTTATTTTATACATGAGAAAGAGAAGCTTGGTAGCAAGAATGTACCAAAATAATTAATTGAGAGAATTACAGTTTGTTGTTCGTGGGTATCCGTCGCCATCTCGGTTCTATTGAAAGCTTGAAGACTTTATTGTTTGGGGTATTTTTGAGTGGTGAAGTTAATTAGGTTTCTCAACCTAATTAAAGGTAAAATTGTATTCTCTAAATTTATTGTGTAACCTCAAGTTTTAGAGCATAAAACTTGAGAGGATTATTGTAAGCACATTATTAGTGATATAGTGGAGATTCGGAGTTTGACCCGTGGTTTTTACCTCTTAATTTTAGAGGATTTTCCACGTAAATTTGGTATTTTGCTTGTGAATGGTTATTTGTTATTTTTGTTCACATAAATCGTTTTGTTGATTTCATATTTAATTGCACAAAGATGAAAAAGTAATTCCTGGGATATAGATTATTTTTGGCGTACTTTTTTCAACAGTGGGTGGTATCAAGAGAATTTAAATTTTTTGATCCATATTGTAGATGAATATATACTTTGAGGTTAGATATACTATTAAGCTTAATATTAGTCATTCACTAAGAGCCATCAAGATATACACATATACTAATGTACTTTATATATATAGTACATTAGTATATGTGTACGGTTCGGATTTTAAACTCACCTCTTATCTAGCTCACCATGCTCACTCCCCTTTAGCAACGGACCGGGCGACAATTCGATCCGTTGTTATATGTTCGGTCCGTCACTATATGTTGTCCGTCACTAAAAGCTAAGACGACGATTCTACATATAGTGACGGACCGAATCGTCGCCCAATCCGTCGTTAAATGGGGGTGAGCAAGGTGATCTAAATAAGGGATAAGCTTAAGATCCGGACCATGTGTATATATATATATATGAGTATCTTGTGATTGCACTTAAAAATTGTCCCAGAGGTCCATTTTTCTAGTGATAGCCTTAATCATCACAAAATAGTTTGTTAATTATTTTATCATTGAAACAATTTTTACGACCTAAATGCATTCATGAAAACGAAATATACATGAGAGTCCAATTAACTTAATCGACCTAAAAAACATTAGTAGTTCTTGTGGAAATTTTGGCGCTAGATATGGACCTCACAATTATATTATATATATTAATTGCAAAATTACAATGATATACAATATACAACAATGTTACTATCACATAAAAAATAGTCACATAATGCTCACATACACACTGTATATTGTGAGCCCCCGCCTGACATGTGGGGCCCGCAGTATGCATGTGTGTATGTGCACATTATATGACTATTTTTTATGTGATAGTAACATTATTTTACAATATAATGCGCAATATAGAAAAAGAATATCACATCAGTCTAACCTACATTCTATTAGAGAAATAACATATATATATATATATATATATATATATATATATATATATATATATATATATATATATATGGCAAAGGTCCAAAAATACTCCTGACGTTTATCCCGATATCCCACTTACATCTTAAATTAATTTTTTTTCAAAAATACCCTTGACGTTACAAATTTTGGGTTAATGAATCTGTAGCATTGACAAACGGGTGTTAAACCCTCTATGATGTGGCTGACACGTGACAATATTTACTGACGTGTACAAAAATTCATTAACACAAATAAGGATGTAAAATGAGCAAATAGTTCGAACTCGATTCGTACTCGTTCGTCTAAAAGTTCGATTCGAGCTCGACTCGAAATATAAACGAGTCAAATATGAACAAATTTTAAAGTTCGATAAATTACTCGAGCCTCCTCAAATTATTATTTTCTATTGATACTCGGATCATATTCGTTAAAAAAGTTCAAACTGCTCGGGCTCGACTCGAAATCGTGCTCGACTCGGTAGTTAAATGGGACTCAATCAAACCTTATTTTATGTTTGATAAATTTTGTGAATCAAATCTGAACAACTCAATATTCGATTCGACTCGATTCGTTTACACCCTTAAACACAAATAATTAAAAAATCTAATTTTTATTAATTATTTATTTTATTTTTCTTTAAAACAAAATAAATATTTATATTTAATAAACAAAATAAATATTTATATTTATATTTAATTTATTAACTCAAATAACCCTAAATTAATTAATACAAAAATTAATGCAGTCTTCTTCCTTCCTCTTGATGAATTCGTAGTCTGCAAAATCCTAACACTGTCGACCACCACTCCGCCACCGTCGACCCGTCCGTACCACCGATCCATTCCCACGACTCGGCCTCAAACCCACAAACGGTCCGACTGGCTGCGGCAGAGCATCCCGAACCATCGAAGGCTCGAAGCACAACCAATAATCTCAAATCAAAAAATATTGAGTACACCATTGGGAAAAATTTTATTTTTGAAAAACAAATTTACACCTTCAAAATCAGATCTGGATATTTTTAATATTTATTTTCGAACTAACATCCAAATAATGAAGGGATCAAAATCAGATCTGGATGTTTTTAAGATTTATTTTCGAGCTAATATCCAAATAATGAGGGATGATAGAAGAACGAAGAACAAAGGAAAGGAAGAAGAAGACCCAAAATCACTCATACACTTCTTCTGCTCTTTGTTCACTGAAACGACGGCGTATTCCTTCTTCGCCCCACCAGCAATAATCACAGAAACATCAACAACATTACTCGGCTCTCATCAAGCTCTTGCATCTTAGTTCCAAACTTAGAAAAGAAAAACTAGAATATGAAAGCGACAGAAGACAGATAGATAAAGAGAGAGATGAAAGGGTATGAGATTATATCTGTGTTTATTATTTTTTTCTTTTAAAAATACTATGTGATTAAAATTTTAATTAATAGACGGTGGAAAATTGGTCATGTACTAAAAAGTTTACAATCAGAACTCCATAATTAACATTAATTTATTTATTTGTGTTAATGAATTAAATACAAATAAAAATAAAAATATTTATTTTATTTATTAGTTATTTATTTTGTTTTAAAGATAAATAAAATAAATAATTAATAAAAATTAAAATTTTTAATTATTTGTGTTAATGAATTTTTGTACACGTCAACAAATATTGCCACGTGTCAGCCACATCATAGAAGGTTTATCACCCGTTTGTTAAGGTGGCAGATTCATTAACGGAAGGGGCACGTTTGACCCGAAATTTATAACATCAAGGGCATTTTTAGAAAAAAAATAGTTTAGGATGTAAATGAGATATCGGAGTAAATGTCAGGGGCATTTTTGGACCTTTGCCCTATATATATATATATATATATATATATATATATATATATAATAAAAATAAATAATTTTGAATTATATACTCCCTTAAAAATTACATTTTAAATGAATCGGTGGGCAAATGATATGGATAAAAATAACCTACTAATGACAAGTTGTCACGCATTATTTCTAAATTCTTATTAATGAAGTGCAATATAATAATTTCTCTCATGAAGTGTTCAGTATATTAAATCTGATAAAGAAAAAAATTCCCATAATATTTAATCAGTCAAGGATTGTCAACTTGGAAGGCCTTTAATTCCATTCAAGACTCTTATTCTTAACTCTGAAAAAGAGAATTCCCGTACTATAAATAAGGGATGCACTAGTACATTTAAGGTACATAATTCTGACCCCCGGAATAATTCTCTCTTCATTTTTGCATTCTGACTTAAGTATCGAGTGTCCTCCGAAGCCCCCAAATCTGGTGGACCTTTTGTATGTAATCCGATGAGATCAATGTTTTTACGTGGAGATCAAAGTTAAAATTTGTGGATTGACCGAAACTCTAATTTAAAGGTTACTAATTGATGCATCAGTTTCCTAATAAATAACTTAATAATTTATATGAGAATATATTTACTCTATTTCAAAATATAAGATCGTTATTGATTTTTTGAAAGTTATAATGTGAAATTTTCTTTCATCTAATCAAAAAAAATTATCTAAAAATTATTATTAATTATAATATATTATTATTTTTAATTTTTTTAATGAATGTTAATACAATTTTGAGTTTTAAAATTTTTTATATTAAAATTTAAAATTTAATAATAAATTATAATTTGAAACAGTTAAGAGTATTTTATTAAAATATTCCAACGTAACGTAGGACTAAACAATGATTAATTATGTGGAACTGGAAAAAGATTACTATTATCTTTCCTCTTGCTTTTGCGCTTAATAAAAGGAAGGACCTAGGGTGATCCCTATGCCACTGACACACCCTTCTCAATAATTAATGTATGGCAAAAAGTATTTTTTGACCACTGTGGTTATAATGATTTAACGAAATAGTCACTGTGCTTTTAAAATATTTAATTAGCCCACTGTACTTTTTAAAAATGTTTAATCAGGCCATTCCGTCCATTTTTTATAACTGCCGTTAACAAATCAGCAAGGATTGCTTACGTGGCTTTTAAAAAATAAAATAAAAAATGACATGGTAATTACGTGGCAATAGATATATATTAGCTCCTTTCTTTTATTTTTTAATGGATTTTCTTTATAATTTTTTCTTTTCAACCAAAAAAATAAAATAAAATAAATCATTATGTGGTAAAATAATAATAAAATTAAAATAAATATTTTAATTCATTTTCTTTATAATTTTTTCTTTTCCTTTTATCTATTTCTTTCTTTTAATAATTATTTTTATTATAAAATTAATTCTAAATAATACAAATAATATATCAAATTTTTTGTATCAATGAGATATATTACAACATTACATTAATTTCAACAAAAAATAAAAATAAAAAATCATTAATTACGTGACAAAAAAAATTAAAATAAATATTTTAATTTATTTTCTATATAATTTTTTCTTTTCATTTCTTTTAATAATTAATTTTATTTTTAAAATTAATTCCAAATAATACAAATAATATTAAAACTTTTTAATAACTAAACATAAAAACAAAAAATAAAAAACAAAAAAAAATAAAACCAGTTGCCCACCTCCTCTCTCCTCCTCCTTCTCCGACATCATGCCCACCTCCTCTCTCCTCCGAATTAGATTTTGACTTCAGACTTAGATCTAGGTTTTTGGTGGCACCGTACTCCGTTTTTAGGAGGCTCAGTTGCTGAGTTTCTTAGTTTCTTAGTGGTTTTTGGGAATGAAAATGGAGGCTACGATCACCACCGCCATGAAAGCTTGAAGAAGATGGAACAAAATTTGATAACAGGAGTCGTCAAATAACAGGAATGAAAATTTTTGGGAATGAAATTTTTTTTGAAAAATCCTTACAGATCTTCAAATAACAGGAGTGGTCGGCGCCATGAATTGGGCGGTGGCTCTGGTTCGGAGATGAAGTCGGAGGTGGGCAACTGACTTATCTTTTTTCTTTTTTTTTTATGTTTAGTTATTAAAAAGTTTTAATATTATTTGTATTATTTGGAATTAATTTTAAAAATAAAATTAATTATTAAAAGAAATGAAAAGAAAAAATTATATAGAAAATAAATTAAAATATTTATTTTAATTTTTTTTGTCATGTAATTAATGATTTTTTATTTTTATTTTTTGTTGAAATTAATGTAATGTTGTAATAGATCTCAATGATACAAAAAATTTGATATATTATTTGTATTATTTGGAATTAATTTTTAAAATAAAAATAATTATTAAAAGAAAGAAATAGAAAAAAGGAAAAGAAAAAATTATAAAGAAAATGAATTAAAATATTTATTTTAATTTTATTATTATTTTACCACATAATGATTTTTTTTATTTTATTTTTTTGGTTGAAAAGAAAAAATTATAAAGAAAATCCATTAAAAAATAAAAGAAAGGAGCTAATATGTATCTATTGCCACGTAATTACCATGTCATTTTTTATTTTATTTTTTAAATGCCACGTAAGCAATCCTTGCTGATTTGTTAACGGCAGTTACAAAAAATGGACGGAATGACCAGATTGAACATTTTTAAAAAGTACAGTGGGCTAATTGAATATTTTAAAAGCACAATGGCTATTTCGTTAAATCACTATAACCACAGTGGCCAAAAAGTACTTTTTGCCACTAATGTATTTTATTCTCTCTTTTCCTTTTATTAACTTCACAAGTCTTCTTCAATTTCACCTAGGAACAGAATTAATGTATATATATTTTACCGGAAAGAGGACTGTAATTTTTTATATTATTAAATTTTTAGTGAACACATTGCCATAAAGCAATATATATATATATATATATATATATATATATATATATATATATATATATATATATATATATATATATATATATATATATATTATGTTATCTCCCTCAAAGCATAATTATTCTCAGATTAATTCGTATACTCCTCTTATAACCAAGGATCCAACTCTCAACCTTAAGGAAATCAAGAGTCTAGTCATACCTCATACCACTTGTTAACGCCAAGATCTCCTGCCACGTTCCAATCACGTAAGACGTCCCGATCCTGTACAGTAAACACGATCAACACACAAAGCTTGACGGCTGTACCGTCGGGAGATAGCTCTGACGTGAGAATAAGTACAGGCGGTCACAAGGGTTAACAATGGAGGATGTAAAATGTCTAGTGTCTAGACAGAGAGAAAATGTGTGCGTACCTCCTGTTAGAAGACTCCCTTGCTAGGTTATGTTCTCATGCTCAATTTTTTGTGCCACCAACCCTAAGCTGACACAACCCCCCACTCCTCTATGGTCTCAGCCGTGTGCATGCAGGTTGTCATCTTTTTCCCACTGTACCTGCCGTCGGCTGGATAAAATCTCATCCACATTAATGATCTGCAGTTTGGGTCAACTGCTCTCCTTTTTCATCATTACAAGTCAAAGGCTCAGATATAAAAAGATTTAATGGGTTAGCCTATGGACCCGGTCCAATGTTAAGGGGAGATAACGTAAGGATTAGGCCCAATAACTCTAAGACCCAATAAGGGGGATCCAAGGGACTAATTAAGTGAACAAGCCCAACCCGTAAAACCCAATAGGAGAAATATCATGACCCAACATTGCCCCCTAGTTTTCTATTAAATAGGATATTTAAGGAGAAACTACAAGTGGTTAAAATAAACCCAAATTGGATTTTACCAAGGCCCAAAAGATTAAAGACGAAAATAGATTGAAATGAGGGATTAAAACCGGAAGCCCAAAAGAAAAGTCCAAACTGTAAGACCTCGAATTTTATGAAATAAAAGTATTCAATTTTTTTTATAATTACAATTCAGTAAATGGTTAAATTGATAAAAGGTTAAAGTTAAGGGTGATATATGAATTTTTTTAAAATACACAAGTGGTTATAAAATAATCATTGTTGTCGGAAAATATTCGTTTGGTCGTGGAATATTCTTTCTGTCGAGGAATATTCGTACGACGGCGCAGCTATTTGTGGGCCCCATAACGAATAACTATTGGATGAAGAAAACGAAAAATTTGAGTTTTTACAAATAACGGCGTAGTTGTTACCGTTAATACTGTTGAAATACCCGGTGGTTAAAATACAGTAATACGCGTTATTGCACAGTAGCACACGGTATTGCACAATATTTTTAAAATTATTGATTCTTACGTAAGAAGGCACTACTCAATAATTGTTACAGTAATTACTGTTCAATATTTTATTTTATTGATTCAATAATTGTTACGTTGAAATTTTATATTATTGTTGTTCAATAATTGTCACTGCATAGTATTTTCTATTATCAGATCAATAATTCATATTATTTGAATAATATTATTAGATAATATTATTGGAAATGTCTAGAAAGTTCTGTCTAAGGAGAGGTTTGGTCACCTAATTGCGCGCCAATAAGGACAAATTCTTATTGAAAAGCCCCCTCTTTTCTGGGAACGACCTGGTTGTCATAAATGTGATTCTGTAATATTATCTATGAATAATTAATTATTGATTCATATGATAAGGAAATATTTATTTTATGTGGATATAAATGAGGGATATATTTTTGTGGTTAAAAATGAAGGAGTTAATGTTGAGGTTTTTATCAGTATTTTTGTCGGAATAGAGGTATTAAAAATTAGGGTTTTTGAGATATTTTGCGGGGGTTATAATTTTTAATCCGACCGTTGGATCGTGGTAATTTTTGGATATGTTATACATATATAAGTTGAGTATATGTCCACAAATTTTGAACCGTTAAAAATGAACGTATGATTTATTATAAATTTTACGAGATGACTGGTTCAGAAATTGTTGAAGTTTCGGAATTCATCATTTTGGTAGAAAATTCTAGAATTGGTGGGCCCCACTCTTGGTTGGTGAAGAAATGTGCTGAGATTTTTATTCAAATGTGGTGGGTGGAAATAGTAGCAGGTAAAGCCATCAGGTTGCAGGTTAAGTCTGCTTCGACGTGCTAACATTTTCCTATAAATAGAGGGCTAAGTTAGAATTAAAAATCACACCAAAAATATAAGCTTTCTCTCTTTCTCTCTCTATATTATGAAGCATATTTTGTGAGTATTTAGATACTTTGAGAGTTGCTATTCAGTGCAAGTTTCCTTCAGCTTTGCATTCCAGTCAGAAATACTGCACTTTTGAGGTAAGGGATAGTAAGGGATTTTAAGGGTTGTTATGTTTTTTAGTTTCGTAATTTTTTTGAACTTCAAAAAATTCTGAAAAAATTTGAAAAGATATTTTGATGAGTTTTATTGATTGTGTCCAAAAATGGTAATTTTTGGATGTGTAGATTAAGAGTTATGAATTTTACGGGAAAAGACTATTATAAAAGTAACCGCTTATAACTCCTTGTGGTTAACTCCAAAATTGATGAAATTTTTATTGGAAGTATATATATATAATATCAGTGTACTCTATGAATTTTAGAATTTTTGGATAAAAGAACAATTTATGATAAATGTCTAAATATTCGGCGGTTTTGGCCATATGAAAAATAGTAAATGAATTTTAAAAATTTTGAGAAAAATATATGTTCAATATGGGACTATATTCTGATAAATCCCAGAAAAAAAGTATTTTTGAAACTGATTTAGTATTTTTAATGAAAATAGACTAGTTATAAATAATTGAATTAAATATGTTATGTGAAGGAAGAAAATTGGAAAATATGATTTTATGGCTTGAGAATCATATATGTGGTATAGGCACATTTTTGATGAGGGTTTTGGTGATTGGTGATGAAATCTTATGAGTTTGGCATTTTATGATGATTAAATGCATTAATTAGTAAAGTGTAAACAATTAAAATAAATTATTTATAAGTTTAAAGAAATGTTATTCTTTCAATATCATTATACCGAAATATTGGTATGAATTTTATTGTGGAATTTCTACCTTTTTGAGTCGGGGTTACTATTCACGAGTTACTATTCACGAGAAAAAAATTGGTTTCTTTTTCTAACCAAAATTATCGTTAATTTTTTATTGTTGCTCTTGAAAATAAATGCAGTTGTTGATAATATTATTTTTATTATCATATATAACATTTTTATAACCCTGATGTTGAATTTCTATTTTACTTGAGTGTAAAGATGGGTAAATTATTGGTATGATCGTGACTGAGGAATTTCTTTGGCCTGTAGTGCAAAGATGAATTGTTAACTAGTATGATCATGACCATTGAATTTATAATTGAATATCTTTAGCTTAAGTGTAAAGATGAATTGATTAACATGGTTATAATTATTGTTTATATAAATTCTAAAATGATTATATATTTATTTGAGATATAAATATATTTGGCATGTAGTGCAAATATGAACTGTTAAGGACTATCTTTGGCTTGTAGTGCAAAGATGAATTATTGATGAATATCTTTGGCCCGTAGTACAAAGATGACCTGTTGTTGAATATCTTTGGCCAGTAGTGCAAAGATGAACTATTGACGAATATCGTTGGCCCGTAGTGCAAAGATGAAATTGTTTGTATGATTATAAACAGGAACTGTGATTTGGTATAACCATGATCTTTGATGTTTCAGGTAAAGACATGTTATGAAAATTATTTTCGTTCTAGATGTGAAGAGGAATTTAGAATCACAATTATGATTATGAGTTATTCATATAATTGTGAAAATGAACTGTTGATTGATGTTACAGGGATAAAACATTGTTAGTGAACTTTTAATGTGGAGAAGATAATTGACTTTATAGTCTATTTGACTCTTCTAATGGATTGTTCGTTCCGCTGCAACTATGGTTGAAATTGTTATCATCTACTATATGTTCTAAATCTCTGATTTAATTCTGTTGAAGGCTATTGATAACGTATTTATCTTTAGTCATGATAATCTTTACTGGGCTAGTTATGCTCACCCTTCTGTTTCACAATTCCTTTCAGGTAATAAGAGTGTAGCTGGGTCGAGCGGGGGTAACAAGGGAATAGAACGGTGGTCATCATTTAGTAGTTATATTTGGTGAAGAAAATAGGGTGAGGCGAACCCAAAGTTGGAAGGGTGTTTCGTCACTATCATACAAGATGTCTAATGACATACAACCTCGTGTCATCATAAGACAGGGTTGTGCTCATCTACTTGCTGAGTATATTTACGAGCACTACCTATATAATCTTGGTGTTTGTTTGAAGTATAATTCTCAATTAGAGACAGTGGAGATAATGATAAGTCAAGAGAAGACTCACCGACTCACCATTGGGAAGAATATAATAGTAATCTTCTCATTTTTCTTTGGGGTATATTGGGTCAACCAAGGATAATTCTGTGGCCATATGATATCTATTACAACCTAGAAGCATGGCCTCCCATGTACGAAGGTTTCCTTGAGCACTTCTCAAAGATTCTAATTTCTAAAACAGTTTTTGACTATATATTTATGTAAGGTGTCATTGTGAGGTGATGTCCACGGTTGGAACATGAGTCACATTTGGTATATATTTGTATCCAAACTCACAGCATATGTGTTGTTGTATTTTACACGACAATTGTTGTAATAAAGTTGTAGTTATTTTCTGTACCATGTATTTGGCGACTCAGAATAGGTTGGATGGAATGGACCTATTTTGGGGTTGTCACAGGTGGTATCAGAGCTTAGGGATATGATCTCTGGCGGAGATCGGAGAATACAACTAGGAGGGGAGAGATGAGTAAATCCTTCGCTAGTGTGTCCTACCTAAACTTATTTATTGGTCAGTCATAATATCGGGATATTATGTGATATGTTAATTTATTAAATTAACCTTTATTTTTGAAGCTGTATTGTAGAATGATATCTGAAATACAGGAGATGAGCAATTGAGAAATCATGATGACAGGAAAGATGGAATCTGAAATGAAAGTAAGGTATTCTCAACTCTTTGAAATACCAAGTACGTAAATTTCGGGGACGAAATTTCATAAGGAGGGGAGATTGTAAGACCTCGAATTTTATGAAATAAAAGTATTCAATTTTTCTTATAATTACAATTCAGTAAATGGTTAAATTGATAAAAGGTTAAAGTTAAGGGTGATATATGAATTTTTTCAAAATACACAAGTGGTTATAAAATAATCATTGTTGTCGGGGAATATTCGTTTGGTCGTGGAATATTCTTTCTGTCGGGGAATATTCGTACGACAGCGCAGCTATTTGTGGGCCCCATAACGAATAACTATTGGATGAAGAAAATGACAAATTTGAGTTTTTATAAATAACGGCGTAGTTGTTACCGTTAATACTGTTAAAATACCCGGTGGTTAAAATACAGTAATACGCGTTATTGCACAGTAGCACACGGTATTGCACAGTATTTTTGAAATTATTGATTCTTACGTAAGAAGACACTACTCAATAATTGTTACAGTAATTACTGTTTAATATTTTATTTTATTGATTCAATAATTGCTACGTTGAAATTTTATATTATTGTTGTTCAATAATTGTCACTGCATAGTATTTTCCATTATCAAATCAATAATTCATATTATTTGAATAATATTATTAGATAACATTATTGGCAATGTCTAGAAAGTTCTGTCTAAGGAGAGGTTTGGTCACCTAATTGCGCGCCAATAAGGATAAATCCTTATTGGAAAGCCCCCTCTTTCCTGGGAACGGCCTGGTTGTCATAAATGTGATTCTGTAATATTATCTGTGAATAATTAATTATTGATTCATATGATAAGGAAATATTTATTTTATGTGGATATAAATGAGGGATATATTTTTGTGGTTAAAAATGAAGGAGTTAATGTTGAGATTTTTATCAGTATTTTTATCGAAATAAAGGTATTAAAAATTAGGGTTTTTGAGATATTTTGCGGGGGTTATAATTTTTAATCCGACCGTTGGATCGTGATAATTTTTGGATATGTTATACATATATAAGTTGAGTATATGTCCACAAATTTTGAACCATTAAAAATGAACGTATGATTTATTATAAATTTTACGAGATGACTGGTTCAGAAATTGTTGAAGTTTCGGAATTCATCATTTTGGTAGAAAATTCTAGAATTGGTGGGCCCCACTCTTGGTTGGTGAAGAAATGTGCTGAGATTTTTATTCAAATGTGGTGGGTAGAAATAGTAGCAGGTAAAGCCATCAGGTTACAGGTTAAGTCTACTTCGGCGTGCTAACATTTTCCTATAAATAGAGGGCTAAGTTAGAATTGAAAATCACACCAAAAACATAAGCTTTCTCTCTTTCTCTCTCTATATTATGAAGCATATTTTGTGAGTATTTAGATGCTTTGAGAGTTGCTATTCAGTGCAAGTTTCCTTCAGCTTTGCATTCCAGTCAGAAATACTGCACTTTTGAGGTAAGGGATAGTAAGGGATTTTAAGGGTTGTTATGTTTTTCAGTTTCGTAATTTTTCTGACCTTCAGAAAATTCTGAAAAAATTTGAAATGATATTTTGATGAGTTTTATTGATTGTGTCCAAAAATGGTAATTTTTGGATGTGTAGATTAAGAGTTATGAATTTTACGGGAAAAGACTATTTTAAAAGTAACCACTTATAACTCCTTGTGGTTAACTCCAAAATTGATAAAAATTTTATTGGAAGTATATCTATATAATATCAGTGTACTCTATGAATTTTGGAATTTTTGGATAAAAGGACAATTTATGATAAATGTATAAATATTCGGCGGTTTTGGCCATATGAAAAATAGTAAATGAATTTTAAAAATTCTGAGAAAAATATATGTTCAATATGGGACTATATTCTGATAAATCTCAGAAAAGAAATATTTTTGGAACTGATTTAGTATTTTTAATGAAAATAGACTAGTTATGAATAATTGAATTAAATATGTTATGTGAAGGAAGAAAATTGAAAAATACGATTTTATGGCTTGAGAATCATATATGTGGTATAGGCAGATTTTTGATGAGGGTTTTGGTGATTGGTCATGAAATCTTATGAGTTTGGCATTTTATGATGATTAAATGCATTAATTAGTAAAGTGTAAACAATTAAAATAAATTGTTTATAAGTTTAAAGAAATGTTATTCTTTCAATATCATTATACCAAAATATTGGTATGAATTTTATTGTGGAATTTCTACCTTTTTGAGTCGGGGTTACTATTCATGAGTTACTATTCACGAGAAAAAAATTGGTTTCTTTTTCTGACCAAATTATCGTTGATTTTTGATAGTTGCTCTTGAAAATAAATGCAGTTGTTGATAATATTATTTTTATTATCATATATAACATTTTTATAACCCTGATGTTGAATTTTTCTTTCACTTGAGTGTAAAGATGGGTAAATTATTGGTATGATCGTGACTGAGAAATTTCTTTGGCCTGTAGTGCAAAGATGAATTGTTAACTGGTATGATCATGACCATTGAATTTATAATTGAATATCTTTAGCTTAAGTGTAAAGATGAATTGATTAACATGGTTATAATTATTGTTTATATAAATTCTAAAATGATTATATATTTCTTTGAGATATAAATATATTTGGCCTGTAGTGCAAATATGAACTGTTGAGGACTATCTTTGGCCTGTAGTGCAAAGATGAATTATTGATGAATATCTTTGGCCCGTAGTACAAAGATGAACTATTGTTGAATATCTTTGGCCAGTAGTGCAAAGATGAACTATTGACGAATATCGTTGGCCCGTAGTGCAAAGATGAAATTGTTTGTATGATTATAAACAGGAACTGTGATTTGGTATAACCATGATCTTTGATGTTTCAGGTAAAGACATGTTATGAAAATTATTTTCGTTCTGGATGTGAAGAGGAATTTAGAATCACAATTATGATTATGAGTTATTCATATAATTGTGAAAATGAACTGTTGATTGATGTTACAGGGATAAAATATTGTTGGTGGACTTTTAATGTGGAGAAGATAATAGACTTTATGGTCTATTTGACTCTTCTAATGGATTGTTCGTTCCGCTGCAACTATGGTTGAAATTGTTATCATCTACCATATGTTCTAAATCTCTGATTTAATTCTGTTGAAGGCTATTGATAACGTATTTATCTTTAGTCATGATAATCTTTACTGGGCTAGTTGTGCTCACCCTTCTGTTTCACAATTCCTTTCAGGTAATAAGAGTGTAGCTGGGTCGAGCGGGTGTAACAAGGGAATAGAACGGTGGTCATCATTTAGTAGTTATATTTGGTGAAGAAAATAGGGTGAGGCGAACCCAACGTTAGAAGGGTGTTTCGTCACTATCATACAAGATGTCTAATGACATACAACCTCGTGTCATCATAAGACAGGGTTGTGCTCATTCACTTGCTGAGTATATTTACGAGCACTACCTATATAATCTTGATGTTTGTTTGAAGTATAATTCTCAATTAGAGACAGTGGAGATAATGATAAGTCAAGAGAAGACTCACCGACTCACCATTGGGAAGAATATGATAGTAATCTTCTCATTTTTCTTTGGGGTATATTGGGTCAACCAAGGATAATTCTGTGGCCATATGATATCTATTACAACCTAGAAGCATGGCCTCCCATGTACGAAGGTTTCCTTGAACACTTCCCAAAGATTCTAATTTCTAAAACAATTTTTGACTATACCTTTATGTAAGGTGTCATTGTGAGGTGATGTCCACGGTTGGAACATGAGTCACATTTGGTATATATTTGTATCCAAACTCACAGCATATGTGTTGTTATATTTTGCACGACAATTGTTGTAATAAAGTTGTAGTTGTTTTCTGTACCATGTATTTGGCGACTCAAAATAGGTTGGATGGAATAGACCTATTTTGGGGTTGTTATACAAACTGCTAAATATCTAAAGCTCAAACCGGATGCAACCTTTAAAATTCATAATCATGACTGTCAATTTAATAAGCCGTCCTCGATTGCTGTGTAATCGTCAGTATAAAAGATAAACTTTACCAAATTTGACAGTTTTACCTGTCAATTCAAATTTTCAGACTTTTGGGTTTTCTTCTTCCCTTCCAAACTTTCTTTCTTCTCTTTGCAAATCGTCAACAATGGCTTCTCAAAATTCTGAACGAAGTTCTCCAATCCGAGCGAATCCCATGACAATCGTCCTACCTAATCCAAGTCCTAGTAAAGAGGCTTCAAGCTCTAATCCCCAAACCACTGCTCCCAGCAAAAATAACATGCCTCCTAAACCTCGCCTTACTCCCTCCGAATTCTTCAGGAGCAAGGAATTCTTCACCCATGCCAATACTCCATCGACCATTACTGAAAAGGAATTACAGAGGATTCGGGATCGGTGCCATATTCCGGATACTCATCTGGTGAGGGTTCCTAGGGCTGAGGAAAAAATGTTTCAAAGACCAGAGGGATGGACGGCAGTCGTTGTGACCATTCTCGAGAAAGGGGTCAGATTTCCTCTTCATCCATTTCTGCTAACCATTCTAGGGTTTGTCGGTGTCGGGTTTGCCCAATTGGTGCCGAACTCTTACATACACATCTTAGCCTTCATTGCACTCTGCCATGAAGGCGGAGTCGATCCTACCATCGATTTTTTTTTCACTGTGTACAAGATCAGTCAGTCTCGTGAGAAGGGGTTCAAGGTTATAGGTAAACAGGCGTCGAAGACGGGTGAAAAATTCGAAAGGCGTTCGCAGGTAACTACCCCCTCTAGCAACAAAGGATGGAATGAGATATGGTTTTTTGTGAAGGGACCCGAAATTGCTACTGTTCCGGACTGGGCCAATGATGAGAAAATATTTGCCGACTTCGGTGACATTTCAGAAGAACGTATAGTTGAAATGGTAAATCTCTTTGACAATTTTTCAAAGGAGGAATGGAAATTCGGACTTCTGTCTAAGCAAGCGTGGTTATACGACCACAAATGTAAGTACGGATTTACTTTATCATCATTTTGAAAATGGTTGTGGTATACAATTTGATGTAAAACTGTTAATCTTCTGCAGTAACTTTGATCAAACCATTGTCTTCGGAGGTGAAGGAGTTAGAGGATTTTTTAGCTGGCAAATCTATAGAAGTTACGGCCGAATCCTCCCAACAGGAAGTTCCACCCGAAGATGATGTAGTTAGAAAGTCAGCAAGGGTGGGTGCTGAATCTTCGCAATCGGAAACCTCTTCCCAATTCAAACCACCTATCGAGACACCTCCTACCGAAGCACCTCAAACCAACGCTGAAACTCAGACCCTTGAGACAGAAGATGAAGAGCCCGTTTTACCGAAAATATAGCTCAGACCACGTCGAAGGAAGCAGGCCGCTCGAAAGCCCAAACAGATCTCCATACCATTCGATTCCGAAGGCTTTTCTGAATCTGAATCAAATGCCAACCCGATACCCCCATATGTCACCGAATCGATACCGCCAACTGTGGACTTACCACCACCAGTCACTGAACCAACACCACCGGCTGCTGACCCCACACCATCAGCTGCAGAAACAACTGTTCGAAGGAGCCTACTTGATCTTCCTGCAGGCGATCGCAGACAGGCCCTTCGAATAAAAAAGCTGAAGACCAAGGTCGTCCCCTTATCTCCCGATGAGCTCAGGGTACCTCTTTCCCAGGTTCTTCCCCCGAAACTTCCAGTGAATATTCAATCAGTTAATGAGGAAGGACCAACTGATGTCACTGCAACACCTTCTCAGAAAAGAAAACAGCCTTCTGATAGCCCTCCTATCTCAGAACCCATTCAAATACCAGTTCGGGACACTACCCCGGCTCAATCTTCTTCTACCGAAAACGTCTATATGGATCCTTCTCCCGTCCGTGACCAACCTGTGCCTCCCCCCCAAGGCCTCCACCAAGGACATTCCATGATGAGGCTACTGGGGCGCCGACCTTGTGGCCACGGTTCAATGCCAATTTTCCATTCCAACTCTTCGATGCCTTCGTTCAGGAGACCGATGATCACCGATTCGAAAACCATACGAACGAAAATTTTCTTGACGAAGGCATGAGTTATCTGGCAAAGGTAAGTTGTAATTTTCTTGGTTGAATATTTCTTTTCTTGTGTAAATATCTGGAACTGATTAGATGCTGTCGAACATGTGCAGGCGAATGCAGTCTTCGGGCGTTTACGTCCTAGACATATAAATGCCGAGTCCGATGAAGAGACCCTGAAGAGGGAGATCAACATGCTGAAGGCCACATTGACTTGGGAGAGAGAGGAACATGAATCGATTTTCCAGGCCAATAAAGACCTTCAGAGGGAGTTGGCCCAAACTAAGGGGGATCTGAAGGATACTTATGATGTGCTGAGCTCGACCAGAGAAAAGCTGAAGGCGTCAAAGGCCAGTGAGCAGAAATTGGCCGATATGAATGTCCGCTTCGTTGCAGAGACTGAAGCTCTAAAAAATAAGAATGAAGAGATCGTTTCAACACATCGAGATTTGTCCGCTCGACTTAACGAAGTTCAGGCGAAGGCTAGGGGTGATAGGAAGACACATAAGGCTAAACGTCGTAAACTTCGTGGCGAGATCAAGGCGCTTCAGGAACGAGATCCTCCTCTGACTGAAGAAGTGCGTAAGCAAATTTAGGAGGATTATCGGACTTCTGATGAGCTTGGTGCAGAAATTATGAAAGTCTATTACGAAGGATTCGAAGATTGCCGAGGTCAATGCAAGGAAAAGCTAGTGGCAGCCCAATTAGATCCGGCCTTGCTAGATTTTGAAAGTGATGTATAAATAGGATCTTGCTACTTCTGACCTTTAGAATTTTGTGCAGAAATTTTGTAAAGAAATTTAAGTAGACTTGTTTAAGTATTTAATAAAATTTTAACTTTCTTTACTATGTCTTCTGTTTACTTCGTTTCTTGTCAATAATTCAACATTAATGAACATGAATGCACTTACTTTTAAATTATCGTTTTCGAAGTGTGAGAGAAGTCATGTGTGAGGTGAATTTGGCTGATCCTCCTTACACCATTAAGATCTAGTTTACCACTCGGGGTAGAACAAGTATATAAGGATCCAGGATTTGTCTACCACACGGGGCAACAAATAATTGGGCTACCATCGAATGGCCAACGAGTCCTACCATACCTCCTTACTTCGGTGACCATTGATTTACCACCCTGGGTAAAAACAATATAGGATCCAGGATTTGTCTACCACACGGGGCAACAAATAATTGGGCTACCATCGAATGGCCAGCGAGTCCTACCATACCTCCTTACTTCGGTGACCATTGATTTACCACCCTTGGTAAAAACAATATAGGATCTAGGATTTGTCTACCACACGGGGCAACAAATAATTGGGCTACCATCGAATGGCCAGCGAGTCCTACCATACCTCCTTACTTCGGTGACCATTGATTTACCACCCTTGGTAAAAATAATATAGGATCCAGGATTTGTCTACCACACGGGGCAACAAATAATTGGGCTACCATCGAATGGCCAGCGAGTCCTACCATAACTTCTTACACCATTGTGGCCTTAGGTCAAGTAAGAAGAGGATCAGTTGTGAAAAAGTGACTTTTTATTGATGATGGACGGTCATGTACAGACTTCCGATAAACTGACTCGATCTCTACTGAAAGTATTTTCGGAGTCTGCCAGCGTGCCAAGTGTTCTTTATTTCGGATCCATCCAGTGCCTTCAGTCGGTACGTCCCGGGCTTTGGTACTTCAGTTACTTCATACGGTCCTTCCCAATTCGGCATTAGCTTCCCCGTGTTCTGTGGTGTAGATGCTTCGGCTTCTCTGTGGATGAAGTCTCCCACCTCAAACCTTCGGAGCTTTACCCCTTTGTTGTAATGCTTGGCAACTCTCCTCTGGTAGGCTGCTAATTTGATCAAAGCCATTTCTCTGACTTCTTATAACAGATCCAAGTTGGCCTTCAGTCCTTCGTCATTGTAGATCTCTCTGAATTGACTAATGCGAAGACTTGGAGATCCAATTTTGACTGGGACTAGGGCATCAGTACCATAGGCCAATCGAAAAGGTGAATCCCCTGTCGTAGTTCTCGGTGTAGTCCGGTAAGCCCACAATACACTGAGCAGCTCTTCCGGCCATCTTTCTTTGGCTTCGTCCAATCTGCGCTTGATCCCGTTCAACAGTGTTCTGTTAGTCACCTCAACCTGTCCATTTGACTGTGGGTGAGCCACCGAAGTCTTCCTGTGCTGGACCTCCAATTCTTTCAGAAATCCTTCAAACTTCGATCCCACAAATTGGCATTCGTTGTCTGATATCACCACTTTAGGAATTTCGTAGCGAAACACTATGAATTCTTTCATAAATTTCAGAGACTCATGTTCCGTTATTAGCCGAAGTGGTTTCGCCTCTACCCATTTGGTTATGTAATATATGGCAACTATGACAAAACTGACCTGTCCTTTGGCTTTCGGCAACGGCCCCAGTATATCAACCCCCTAAACA
This sequence comes from Panax notoginseng, assembly GCA_016801055.1. Classification (NCBI taxonomy): domain Eukaryota; kingdom Viridiplantae; phylum Streptophyta; class Magnoliopsida; order Apiales; family Araliaceae; genus Panax; species Panax notoginseng. The sequence goes on along the minus strand of CM029012.1, from coordinate 224,610,353 downwards.
ACAAAGGGTATAGGAGATAATATCGAATATAGCTCTTCTGGTGGCTGATGTGGAATCGGGCTATTAAGTTGACACTTATCACACTTCTTCACATACTCGGTAGCTTCCTTGAAGATCATTGGCCAGTAGTACCCCTGCCGAAGAACTTTATATGCCAACGATTTGGCAGCCATATGATCGCCGCAGATGCCTTCATGAACCTCCCGAAGGGCATACTCAGCTTCAGACGGAACCAAACACTTCAATAATGGCGATGAAAATGCCCTTCGAAAGAGATCCCCATCAATAAGAATGAAATTGGCACTCTTGTACTTGATCTTCTTTGCTAGCATCTGATCCGAAGGAAGGACGCCATCCGTCAAATATTCGATGTAGGGAGTCATCCAACAGTTAGATCTCTCAATGCACATCACTGCTTCGTGTTGGATACTCGACTGCTGCAAGGCCTCCAAATAAACTGACCCATTAAAAACAGCAATATCCGTGGTGGCTAACTTTGACAATGCATCGGCGATAGAATTGTCGTTACGCTCGATGCCCTGAAACTCAAAAGAGACAAAGTGTTGAAGTCGGTCTTTCAACTCCGCCAAATATTTGATCATCCTTGTCCCACGAGCCTCATAATCTCCTGATAACTGCTTGACGACCAACTGAGAGTCACTGTAAATAATCAACTTCTGTACTTCTAGACTCTTCGCCAGCCGAACTCCCGCCAACACTGCTTCATATTCGGCCTCGTTGTTTGTAGCCTTAAATCCGAATCTAATGGCTTGTTGTACCTTGAATCCCTCCGGACTTGTCAAGATAATCTCTGCTCCACTGACATTCACCGTAGAAGACCCATCTACATACAGCGTCCATGCATTCTGACCGTGTTGAAGAACTGCAACTGCTCGATCAGATGTCTCAGCTTCTGGCAACTCAGTATCTACTTCGGTGAATGAACATTCCACTATAAAATTGGCCAAAGCTTGACCCTTGATAGGGGTTCGGGGATGATACTCAATGAAAAATTGGGACAATTCCATGGTCCACGCTGCTAACCTCCCCGAAACTTCTGGCTTACCTATTACCTTCTTCAGTAGTTGATCTATGTAGACGATCAGAAGCCTGCCTTAAAAATATTGCCGAAGCTTTCGGCTAGCAATTACTAAAGCAAAAGCAGATTTTTCAATATTTGGATACCTGGTTTCAGCATCTCTTAGGACACATGGCTAACATAATAGACCGAATGCTGCTTTCCACTGACCTCCCGAACCAGCGCTGCTCCAACCGCTAACGAACTCGCTGCAAGGTACAAATACAAGGTCTCTGTTGGGGTAGGCTTTACCAATAGGGGAGCAGAAGACAGATAGGTCTTTATACTTTGGAAGGCATCTTCACACTCCGAAGTCCATTGGAATGTCTTCGCATTTTTCGGTCCTCTAAGTGTGTCGAAGAATGGCAAACATCTTTCTGCAGATTTGGACATGAACCTCCTTAAAGCTGTAATTCTGCCAGTCAGACGTTGGACGTCTTTGAACGACTGAGGATTCTTCATGTCAAGAATGACCTGAATTTTCTCCATATTGGCCTCGATGCCCCTCTGACTGACCAGGTATCCCAGGAACTTTCCCGCACCGAGGCCGAAGGTACACTTTGCTGGATTGAGCCTCAACTTGTGGTGGCAGACAGTCCAAAAGCATTCCTCCAGATCGTCTAAATATTTCTGAACCTGCATGCTCTTCACGATCATGTCATCCACATATACCTCCATGTTCCTCCCCAGCTGTCTTTCGAAGACAAGATTCATCATTCTTTGGTACGTGGCCCCAGCATTTATAAGGCCAAAGGTCATCTTCTTATATGCATACACCGATCGGTGTGTAATGAATGCTGTCTTCGGGATATCCTCCTTGCACATGGATATTTGATGATAACCTGAAAAAGCATCCATAAAGCTTAGTAATGCATACCCCGAAGTGGCATCAATGAGTTGATCGATATGGGGCAAAGGATAAAAGTCTTTCAGACAAGCTTTATTTAGGTCAGTGTAGTCGATGCAAACTCGCCATTTCTTGTTTTGCTTATGCACCATTTCTACATTAGCCATCCACTGCGGGTAGTCGATCTCAAAAATAAAATCAGCAACCATCATCTTGGCAATTTCCTCGTCAATGATCCTCTGACGTTCAGGCGTGAAGATCCGTCTTTTTTGCCGAACAGGTTTCTTCGATGGATCTACTTCCAGTCTGTGCTCAGCAATCTCCCGGCTAATCCCCGGCATGTCTTGAGGTTCCCATGCAAAAATGTCCGCATAACAGCGAAGGAGTTCCATAAGATTTGTCCGAAAAGGCTCTGGTAGACCCGAACCAATCTTCACTGTCTTGTCTGTCTTTCCGAGGACCAACTCAATCTCCTCCGTCTCTCCCGCAGGAATTACCAATGGCTCTGAGCTGCTTTCAGTGAAGGGTTCGATCTCAATTGCCATGGTCTATTTCTGTTTGCTGACCTCCACTCGGAGGAAATTATTGCATTCCGGTAACAGCGTCGGGCTAGATCCAAGTCCCCTGCCACCTCTCCGACTCCGCGCGCCGTGGGGAACTTGATTTTGAAGTGAGGGATGGAAGTTACAGCTTGGAGAGCTGTCAATGTAGGTCTTCCCAGAATGGCGTTGTATGCCGAATCTACATGTACAACATAGAATTTACATATTACTTCTACCTGTTAAGGAGCTGTGCCAAAAATCACTGGGAGTTCGATAGTGCCTGCAACTTTGACTGGATCATTGCTGAAGCCATACAGAGGAGCCTCATGTCCGACCTCCATCTTTCGCCCATCAAGATGCATCCTCTGATAAGCGTGGGCATACAGAATGTCCACAGAAGATCCGTTATCTATCATCATACGTTTCATATCTACCGAGCCCACTTATGCAGTAATCACTAATGCTCCTTCATATGGGTCAATGGGCTCCGAAGGGTAATCTGCATGGGTAAAGGATATAACAGTTCCTGGAAATGCCCTGTCGGCCTTCGGGGGAACACTCGCCACGGACATGACCGAATCCAGATATCCTCTCCTTTTCTTTCCTACTATCTTCCCTGATGTCCCGCCGGTTATAACGTCAACGACGTGCCTCGGCGGTGGTATTGGAGCAGTTTGAACGAGTGGAACCACCTGAACCGTCTGAACAGTACGGTCGACATTCTGCTGATCTTGTTGATCCCTCCCGGCCACATATTGAACCAACAAACCGCTCTGAATTTTTTTTTCCACAAAATCCTTCAGGTTGCAACACTCGTTAGTATCATGGCCCGTAGCTTGATGATAGTTACAATATTTCCGAGAGTTGCCTTGCCCTGTCCTATAATTGTCCCGAGGTGGCTCAAAGAATGGCTGGTTTCTGATCTTGTCCAAAATCACCGACCTATCGGTGTTCAGTTTGGTATAAACCTTATCCACCCTCGGGGCGGAAGCAGGTGGACGACTATTCCCTTGTCGCCATGAGTTGTTGTACTTCTTAGAACTGTCTTCTGACAGATCATTATACCCCCTGTCTTCTTTTGTTCGCCTTGGGCCTTAGGAACATCCACCTCCTTCATCTGGTCCGAAAAAGGACGCTTCAGGCTATTCATAGACTCCTCCACAACAATATAACCTTCCGCCTTATCGAAAGCCTCTGCCAGACTCTTTGGATGATTAAACATCAGCTTCTTTACTAACTTCTCGGACTTTACCAGGTCCAAACCATTCTGAAACAATCCCACAGCTTGGAGATCATTCAAATCTGGTACCTGACCAACGGCTTCTCGGAACCTCTTCACATACTGACCCAACGACTCATTGGTGTACTGTCTGACCTGTGCCAAAGAACCCATGGGCTTCCCTCTTATTCGGTTACTCCCAAAATGAGCGTGGAATTTGTCGCAGAGCTCGGACCAAGATGAAATTGAATCTGCAGGCAAAGTCCCCATCCACTGTCTCGCGTCTTTTCTTAACGTCGTAACAAACATGTGACATTTAGCAGCGTCAATAAAATCGTAGTAATCCATTAACCGGTCAAATGCTTGGCTATGGTCATAAGGATCTCCCGAACCATCATAACTTTCCATGTGAGGCAACTTCTTGGTGGTGTTTGCCTTCTCCTTAAGAATATCCGAGGAAAATGGAGATGCTTTCTTTCCCGGAGTATCCTTCACCTGTTGGACCTCAGCTAACTGCTTCTGGAGTGCCTTCAGCTCTTTTACCAGATACTCTACTCCTTCTGGTTGTGATGACACTTCTTTCTCCGATGATTCCCTCCTTTTTGAGTAGATCGACCTTTAACTACAATACCCCCAATCTTCGAAGGACTTTTATGATGACGGTCTCCAGAGCGAAGTACCCTAGGCGGACTTTCGGGTATACGGTCCCTAGATCTGCTTTGTCTCTGGGTCCGGTGGCTATGGTGAGAATGTGCAACAACAAGCGCCCTCTTTGTGTTCTCGAGAGTGCGATCTCGGGATCGTCCCTTCCGCTCACTTCGACCCTGTTCCCTAGATTCGGTAGGATGCTGCATCTGCTTCGACCTCCGAGGAGTAGGGCTTCTTGATCTTCTCCTTTCTCGATGCTGGCCCCGAGACCCCCGTTCCGAATGAGCAGGTTCCTTCCCACTCCTATGTCCTCGCTCTTCGGATTGAACATAACTGGACTCCTCATCTCTCAACTCTGTTATTCGGGCCATTTGCTCAGCTATATCCTGTCGTTGCTTTATGAGTGCCTCCATGGCCCTATCGGTTTCGTCTGCCATCTCAGCCAGTCGGGAGGCCTTTTCATCTTCTATTCGCTTCAGGCCGCGACTGAACTCTTTTTCTGCTGTGAAAACTAACTTTCTCTTGGCCTTGCCCACAGCCCTGGGACGAGAATCTCCATGCGAACGTTTGGACGCTGTGCTGGCATGAACACTTAGCGTAGGTCCCAAATGATCTTTAGCAGAAACTCGTGGTGGTGAATCACCGACAGTCATTGGCTGTCCTTCAGGTGTATCTGCTCTACTCTTTCCCATCTTTAAAAACGTAGAACAAATAAATATTTGTGATTGAAAGCTCTTGAACACTAGAACTCAGCCCTCCTTCTAGCACCAATGTTAACGCCAAGATCTCCTGCCACGTCCCAATCACGTAAGACGTCTCGATCCTGCACAGTAAACACGATCAACACACAGCTTGACGGCTGTACCGTCGGGGGATAGCTCCGGCGTGAGAATAAGTACAGGCGGTCACAAGGATTAACAATGGAGGATGTAAAATGTCTAGTGTCTAGAGAGAGAGAAAATATGTGCGTACCTCCTGTTAGAAGACTCTCTTGCTAGGTTATGTTCTCATGCTCGGTTTTTTGTGCCACCAACCCCAAGCTGACACAGCCCCCCACTCCTCTATGGTCTCAGCCGTGTGCATGTAGATTGTCACCTTTTTCCCACTGTACCTGCCGCTAGCTGGATAAAATCTCATCCACATTAATGATCTGCAGACTTTGGGTCAACTGCTCTCCTTTTTTCATCATTACAAGTCAAATGCTCAGATATAAAAAGATTTAATGGGTTAGCCTATGGACCCGGTCCAATGTTAAGGGGAGATAACGTAAGGATTAGGCCCAATAACTCTAAGACCCAATAAGGGGGATCCAAAGGACTAATTAAGTGAACAAGCCCAACCCGTAAGACCCAATAGAAGAAATATCATGACCCAACACCACTAGACCAAATATTCCAATCTCTAGAGTACTTGAGATGGGGATACTAGAAATGGTATTTACTCGGTAAAATCTGGGAAATCTTCTTCTCCTACTCCTCAAGTGCTAGTTGCTCAAAGTATTAATAAGCGTTCAGATTTTTTGGAAGCTAAAATGTAGCTATCTATCCCCCACGGCCCCATGCCACCTCTATGAGTTCTGCTCTTATGGTTGAGAAATGGATTAAGCCCCCTGATGGGGTTTACATACTTAAAAAGTTTTCAACAATGTAACTGTAACATAAAAGTATCGCATGAATTTATTGTTAAGTTAAGTGGGTTATGTCAACAACAAATTCATGAATTTCATCTTATACAGTATGTGAGTATTATGCGATATTTTTATGTGATAGTAACATTATTTTATAAAATTATGTAAATACTATTAACGTGTACTTTTATTTAATTCATAATTGTTCTTAGATAATTAGTTGTTAGTTTAGTATGTAGTGGTAACAAATTTTGTAGACAAACTTTAAATTTAATTTGTCACGTTATATTATTATAAATGAACGATTGATTATTTTTGTAAAATATAAATTGATAAATAAAATTCTTTTTCTGAAATTTAGCCAGTATTTTAGGTGTGGTATACTTTCAACTTATGGAGCACTTGTTGCTCAATATTTTAAGACTGATATATTGGCTATATAGTTGTTAACGTGGCTATCTATTGACCCGACCCATGTTCAGACGACTATAGACGAAGATTCTGAAGACAACGACGAAAAGCTTGATCATGCTGCCATTTTGCTCCACGACTCATGGACCAAATTAATCCTATTTGCTTCGTATCTCGGCCATCTTGCTCACTGTTACAGAATTTAGAAAAGTAAATTTGAACCACGCCAATATATATATATATATATATATATATATATATATATATATATATATATATATATATATATATAACAAGAATCTTAAGCTCACTCCTTATTGAGCTCACCCCGAGCTCACCCTGTCTTTTTTTTTTTAAAAAAAAACATAACTAATAAAAAATGTATAATAATTTTTGGAATTGAAAGTTTTTAAAAAAAGTGTTTTGGGTGTGATTTGAGTACATATAACAAAACAGTGTTATACAGTCTGTACAACACTGTTTTGTTATATGTACCCAAATCACACCCAAAATATTTTTTTTAAAAAAACTTTTAATTCCAAAAATTATTATACATTTTTTATTAGTTATGTTTTTTTTTATAAAAAAAAAAACAGGATAAATTCGGGGTGAGCTCAATAAAGGTGAGCTTAAGAAATTGACTATATATATATATACACACACACACACACACACACACACACACACACACACACACGAGTAATGACGCATACGACTTACTTGTTATTTATTCTTATATTATTTTTACCATTCATTTTAAACATCAATATATGAGAATAAAAAATTCAAAACTTTTGTTTACTATAAAAAGTAGCGAACACTAATCAAAATTTTTCATTCCTTTCATACGAGCAAGAGTTTAGCTTTATTAATTAATATTTAAGGTTTGTTAACCCGAAATAAGGGTTTATAAATTAAAGTTTAGGATTTATTAACTCATTTATTGTAAGACCCCAACTTTTATGGATAAAAATAATTTTTTCTCGAATTATATTTTTGAATATTATGGTGTGGATTTGATATAATGTTATAGTTGTGGATAATATTTATAAATTTTACAAAGTAAGCAAGTTGTTATAAAATATTAATTCGATTAGTCGGAGAATATTCCTTTTAACAGAGAATATTCGTACGATGACACAATCATTAGTGGATCCCACAATGAAATTATTGTTAGAGTTAGAAAACGACAGAAAATCTTTTTATAAAAATAACGGCGAAAGTTTTACCGTTAACTGTTGAAATACCCGATGCTAAAAGTATATGTGTGGTTGCATAGTAGCACACGGTATTGATTATTGATACTTACATGAGAAGTCACTCAGTTATACTCAATTATTGCTACAGTAATTGCTGCATAGTATCTCACGTTATTTGATTCAATTATTATTAATATTTTATATTATTAAATCAATAATTGAGATGACAAGTTATTCATATTATTATTTATATTATTGACAATGTCTAAAAAATTTTGTCTAGTAAAGGGGTTTGGTCACCTAATTGCGAGCCAATAGGAATAAATTCTTATCGGAAAGTTCCCTCTTTCCTGGAAATGATCTGGTTGTTAATATTGTAAATTATATTATTGATAAATAAATGTTGTTAAAAATATTGAAGGAATTTTTATGAAGTATTTGTTATAAATTTTACTTATTATTTGGATCCCCACTTACCTATTTTTTAAAACTGTAGGTAGAAGTTATCTCAATTTTGTTTATATATATATAATTGTGGTCAGGGAAGTAAAATGTAGGGGAGGGAAAAGGCACAATTATATTCCCTCCCCCCACATTTTACTTCCCTGACCACAATTATATATATATATATATATATATATATATATATATATATATATATATATATATATTATAATAATAAATTTTATTTTTTATGAAAAATAGAATATATTATATTTTATTATGCATAGTATTTACATAGTGTCTGCATAGTATTTGCATAGTAAAATCAAAAAAAAAATTCTTTCGCTGGTTGCGTCCGTGATTATTTCCACCGTGCAATCCGTGAATAAAATTTCTAAATAGTATCATTCTATTCTTCTATAAATATGATACTTAGTTTAGAATTGAAAATCACACCAGAATCAGAGAATTCTTCTTCTATAATATTGAGCGTATTTCTTTCGAGTTTTAGAAGTTTTGAGTGTAAAAAATAGTATAAGTTTTCTTCAAGAATATTCCCACTGTACCAGTCGAAATACTCTTCTTTTTAAGGTATGAGATGTTATTTTTGTTCAATATTCATAAGAAATAATATTTTCTTCCATACTCTATAGTATGTAAGTAATTGTGACGCCCCCAAAATTAGGTATACATCACCCATCTTGGGTCGTCAGATACATAGTACAAAATACAAATACAACTTACTAATACAACTGTCGTGTACAATACGACAAAACATAAACTGTGAGTTTGAATACAAATATTATCTTCTAGAGAGTATTCATACTCAAAAGGAGTCCTCATTACATTTATTAACACACTATTATATAGAATAGTGAGGACTACTAACTAATACTATCATTCGAACCATCACTCCGTTCCCGACTTGTCCCAGCTACGTTCTCATTTCCTGAAGAGAACAGTGAAAGAAAGGGTGAGCTCAACTAGCCCAGTAAGAAATATTATGACTAAGATAATGCAGAATAAATTATCATTAGCCTTCAACAATGTTAAACTGATAAAATATAATAGACATCAAGTTTAACTGCAGCGGAACAAGCAATCCATTAAAAGAGTCAAGTAGAAAATAAACTCTACTATCTTTTATGATTTAAAAGGTTTTTCAACACTGTTATCGCTGAGACTCAGCTTAATAAAATAATCCACATCATCGAATCACCCCTGCACTACGGCCAAGGATATTCGTGTATTCATTAATGGTCATGATCATGCCAACAACTGTCCATCAATGCACTACGGGCCAATGAGGACTTTTACCACATCATTTGTAACATTACGGTCATGATTATACCGAATAATCCCTGGTCATAATCATACCAAGTCCATCTATGCACTACAGGCCACAGATGACTTTCAACATTTTATAAACATGAGGATGATGACAATGATATAAGAATTCAATAAAACAAGTTCAAGAATTAATTTATCCAAGAATTAACAACGTCCAAATTGTCAACATGATACTGCTTTGTGGAGTAAAATTCAAGAATGCTTAGAAGAATATTTTCATGAAAAGATACTGGATGAACCGCAATTATCAAGGATATTCCACAAATTTCATGGAGTATAGAAGTCAAAACTTAACCAACTGAGTACAATAAAGAATGGAATAACAAAAGAAATCACCATGCATGCGATAGACCGCACAGACAGGTTATTCCAACAGAATAATAAATAATGGAACCAGGTCCGGCGTAAACGCACAGACAGGATATTCCGACAGAATAATAAATAATGGAACCAGGTCCGGCGTAAACGCACAGACAGGATATTCCGACAGAATAATAAATAATGGAACCAGGTCCGGTGTAAAACACACAGACAGGATGTTCCAACAGAATAATAATAAAAACGGAACCAGGTCCGGTGTAAAACACACAGACAGGATGTTCCAACAGAATAATAATAAAAACGGAACCAGGTCCGGTGTAAAACACACAGACAGGATGTTCCAACAGAATAATAGAAGAATGTCACCAAGTATAGGGTAGACCGCGTATACAGGTTATTCCAACAGAATAATAAGAAATGGAATAACAACAGTTCTCTTCATGAATAAGAAAGAATAACACCCCTTACCGTTTTAAAGAAGAGCTGAAATAAGGAAGTAGTTAAGTAGCAGAATACTCTTCTTCTCTCTCTCTATAGTTTCTCTCTATAGTTTCTCTCTCTAGAGTTCAGTGAATTCGTAAGAAATAATGAAGGAATGAGCTGCTATTTATAGAAAAATAGAATGCATAGTAACTAATCCATGAACGGTCCAGATTGATTACTTTAATCTGACGGTCCATATTTAAAGAAAAATCTTTTAAATAAAATATAATATATTCTATTTATAGAATAACTTTAATAAAGTATTCTGTTTTATATAAAAAGATGTTTCTGTTTTATTACGTTAATAATACGAATAAAACAAAACGTCATTATCGCTAAATAATTCATATTATTAACTGACAATAATTGAATCAAACTGAGTGACTTCTCACATAAGCATTAATAATCAATACCGTGTGCTACTATGCAACCACACGTATTACTGTACTTTTACTACCGAGTAGTTCAACAGTAACAATGGTAAAACTTCCGCCGTTATTTTTAATAAAATATTTTTGTCGTTTTCTCAATCCGACAATAATTCCGTTGTGGGGTCCACCAATGATTGTGTCGTTGTACGAATATTTCCTGTTAAAACGAATATTTCCCGACCAATCGAATATTATATAACAACTTGCGTACTTTGCAAAATTTATAAATATTACCCACAACTATAACATTATATCAAATTAACTCCATAATATTCAAAAATGATATTTATAGAAAATTCATCTTTATTTATAAAAGTTGGGGTCTTACAACCTCCCCTTCTTATGAAATTTCGCCCTCGAAATTAGGGTACGTACCTGGTATGTCGAAGAGGTAAGGATACCTTGATTTCATTTCAGATTCTAACTCCCAAGTCATTTCCTCAACATCGTGGTTTCTCCACAAAACTTTGACTTGAGGTATAACCTTGGAGCGTAGAATATGTTCCTTCTTATCCAAGATTTGAACAGGAACTTCTTCATACGTCAAATCCTCCGCTATTTCGTCCGGTTCTAACTCAATAATGTGGTTCGGGTCTTCCACATATTTGCGTAACATGGATATGTGAAAAACGTTATGAACACGAGACATACTTGGCGGTAAAGCGAGTCTATAAGCCACAGTTCCTACTCGATCGAGGATTAAAAATGGACCGATGAATCGAGGATTGAGCTTTCCTCTCTTTCCAAATCTCGTAACTCCTTTCCATGGAGCAACACGTAAGAACACATGATCTCCTACATCAAATTCCACGTCCTTTCGATGAAGATCAGCATAACTCTTTTGTCGATCTTGTGAGGTTTTTATACGTTGTCGGATCGTTTGAATCTTTTCTGTAGTCATACGTACCAACTCCGGTCCCAACAACGTTGCTTCACCCACCTCATCCCAGCATACTGGAGAACGACATTTTCTTCCATACAATGCTTCGAATGGAGCCATGCCAATACTTGCTTGATAACTGTTGTTGTAGGAAAACTCCACCAATGGTAAGAACTTGTCCCAACTTCCCTTGAAGTCAAAGACACAGAGTCTTAATAGATCTTCAAGAGTTTGAATAGTCCTCTCTGATTGTCCGTCCGTCTGAGGATGATATGCTGAACTAAATCGTAAATCCGTGCCCATAGCTTTTTGTAAACTAACCCAAAATCGTGAAGTGAATCTTGGGTCTCGGTCAGAAACTATGGATACTGGCATACCATGCAGTCTTACAATCTCGTTTATGTACATACGAGCAAGACGTTCAAGTGTATAAGTTTCTCGTATCGGTAAGAAATGAGCAGACTTGGTCAATCTATCAACAATGACCCAAATCGCATCAATACCTTGAGAAACCCTAGGAAGACCGGTAACGAAATCCATGGTAATGTGCTCCCACTTCCATTCTGGAATTTCAAGTGGTTGCAATGGACCTTTTGGTACTTGATGCTCCGCTTTGACTCGTTGACAAGTTAGACACCTTGAGATAAACAACGCTATCTCTCTCTTCATATTGCTCCACCAAAATGTATGACGAAGATCATGATACATTTTGGTACTTCCAGGATGGATTGCAAACGGTGTGTTGTGCGCCTCCATCATGATTTCATACTTTAAATCAGGGTTGTTAGGAACACAAAGTCTGGAGTTGACTCGAAGTATTCCTTCTTCATCGATTCTTGCTTCCGGCATAGCACCTTCTTGCACTTTCTTCCTCATACGCATCAGCTCCAGGTCTGTAGCTTGAGCAGCTTTAACTTTATCGATTAAAGTCGGTTCTACTCGTATATTCGCCATCATCACATGGGTCCCTGGAGTCTTTAACTCTATCTCCATCCTTTGCAAGTCACACAAAATGGGCCTTTGTGTTGACAATATCGCACTCGTACTTGCATATGATCTTCTACTCAATGCGTCAGCTACCACGTTCGCTTTTCCAGGATGGTATTGAATGGTATGATCATAATCTTTCAACAGTTCAAGCCAACGTCGTTGTCGCATGTTGAGTTCCTTTTGAGTGAAGAAATATTTGAGGCTTTTATGATCCGTAAAGATCTCCACCTTCTCCCCATACAAGTAATGCCTCCAAATTTTAAGTGCAAAGACAACAGCTGCCAACTCTAGATCATGAGTAGGATAATTCCTCTCATATTCCTTGAGTTGTCTTGATGCATAGGCTATGACTTTTCCATGTTGCATGAGAACGCATCCCAACCCTTTGCTCGAAGCATCACTGTAGATGACAAATCCCTCCGAGCCAGATGGTATTGTTAGAACAGGTGCTGAAATGAGTCTCCTCTTGAGTTCTTGAAAACTCTGCTCACATTCTTCGCTCCAACCGAACTTTGTATCTTTCCGAGTCAGCTGAGTTAATGGAGTAGCGATTCGAGAAAATCCTTCCACGAATCTCCGATAATAACCAGCTAAACCAAGAAAGCTACGTACTTCGGTCACTGATTTAGGTTGCTCCCAGCTTTGAATAGCTTCAATCTTTGCCGGGTCAACCGATATTCCACGACTTGATACTACGTGCCCAAGGAATGCTACCTCCTCCAGCCAGAACTCGCATTTCTTCAACTTGGCATAAAGCTTGTATTCACGAAGCTTTTGGAGTACCAGCCTCAAGTGTTGCTCATGATCTTCACGGCTTTTGGAATAAATAAGGATGTCATCAATAAAGACGACCACAAAGTGATCCAAATATTCCTTGAATACCCGGTTCATCATATCCATGAAGGCAGCAGGAGCATTAGTCAATCCAAAGGACATGACTAGGAATTCATAATGCCCGTACCGAGTTCTAAAAGCCGTCTTTGGAATATCCTCAGTTCTAACCTTCAGCTGATGATATCCAGAACGAAGATCGATCTTTGAAAAGAATTGTGCTCCTTGCAACTGGTCAAACAGGTCATCAATACGTGGCAATGGGTACCTATTTTTGATGGTGACATGATTCAACTCCCGATAATCAATACAAAGTCGCATACTTCCATCTTTCTTCTTCACGAATAGAACAGGAGCACCCCAAGGAGAAGTACTAGGACGAATAAAGCCAATGTCTAACAATTCCTGCAGTTGGATCTTTAACTCCTGAAGTTCAATAGGAGCCATTCGATATGGGGCTTTGGAAATGGGTTTTGTACCGGGTTCAAGGTCGATACAAAATTCAATTTCACGCTCTGGGGGTAGGCCAGGAAGTTCTTCAGGGAATACGTCAGGGAATTTATTAACAATAGAAATATCATTCAAAACTGACGTATTTTTGTTTAGATCCGTGACATGAGCTAAGAAAGCTTGACATCCGTTTTTCAATAAACGAATAGCTTTATGGCTTGAGATGACAGCGATTGATTTTAATGGTTTGGTTGCTTGAATTCGCATAATAGGTCGATTAGGAATATGAAAGCTAACAACCTTACGAAAACAATCAATTTTTGCATGATGAGTAGTTAACCAATCAATCCCTAGAATCACGTCAAATGCAAGTATTTTTAATGAAATAAGATCGACAGGTAATGTGTGGGTACCAACTTGAACCAAACAAGACTTATAAACCGTGGATGTAATGAAGGTTTCTCCCAATGGAGTTTCAACAGATAAGTCAAAGTCTAATTTCTCCGGAATCAAATTTAATCGATGAGCGCAAGTAGGAGAAATAAAAGAATGGGTAGAACCGGTATCAAATAAAGTATAGACTTCGTTAGAGTTTATGATAAGCTTACCCGTGATGACCTCATTCGGGTTCCTTGCTTTCTGGGAGTTCACAACAAACGTTCTCCCTTGCACAACCGGTTTTGACTTTTCTGGGACGGCCTTTGGTGCCTCCATCCTAGCTGAATTTGTTTTTGGTAAACGACAAAATCGAGCTAAATGACCTTCTCTTCCACAATTATAACATGCTTTAGACGGCATCGCACAGTTTGGACTGATGTGCCCCTCCCCTCCGCATTTGAAACATATGATAGGTGGTCGTTCTCCTTCCTTAACAACGGGTGCTGGTGCTGACGTCTTTCCATCATTGTTGAATCTCCTCTTCTTGAAATGACCATTCTTATTGTTTTGGCCCTGATTACCACCGAAGTGGTTACCATTTCTGGCCTGTTGATTCCCTCCACGCTTGTTGTCACCGCTTCGATGACTGCTCTCACTGGTATTATCATTTTGCCGACTGCTCTCTTTTGGTTGCGTTGACTCGTTATCGCGCTCCACTAACTGAGCCCTATTCACAACATCTGAATACAAACACAGTTTATGAGAAATAAGATGTTGACGTATCTCAGGTTTCAAACCTCGCAAAAACATTCGCGTCATTCGCTCTTCATTATCCACCAAGTGGGACGCAAACCGGGACAACTCAGCAAATTTGGCTTCGTACTGCGACACGGTCATATTATTTTGCTCCAATTTGATGAACTCCACCTCCTTCATGTGACGAATACTCTCGGGAAAGTATTTGTCGTTAAACAGCTCTTGGAACTTCTCCCAAGACATCTTCAGTGCGGCAGGTTGAGTACGCTTTATCGATTCCCACCAGTAATCTGCCTCTCCTCGCAACATAAAGGCGGCAAAGGGAACCTTTTGCTCCTCGGAGCAACCCAAGACATCAAATATCTTGGTGATCTGCTTTATCCATGTTTCAGCTACAAGTGGTTTGGGTTCTCCCTTAAACTCCGGTGGTCCCAGCTCCTTAAACTGTTTAGCGGTGACCGCCTGAGAGTTTCCAGTATTTCCACCTACATTGTGGACAGGAGCCGCTTTCACCTGTTGTTGCATGAATTGCATAAAGCCTCTGAACATTTGATCATTCATCATTTGGTCAGTGTTGTTGTTTGCATGAGGATTGTCACCTTCCTGATGCACATTATCCTGATTATTGATATGTGGTGAATCAACAGTCGCCTGTGCTCCATTGCTATTCTCAACATTCTCAGATGCCATTTTCAGATACTGCCACAAAATAAAAGTTAATTGATATGTCATATATTATCCTTATATTATGACCGACCAATTAAATACCATGCAAATAAACTTAGGTAGGTCATACTAGCGAAGGAATTCCCCGTCTCTCCCCTCCTAGTTCTATTCTCACATCTTAGCCAAGGATCATATCCCTAAGCTCTGATACCAACTGTGACGCCCCCAAAATTAGGTATACATCACCCATCTTGGGTCGTCAGATACATAGTACAAAATACAAATACAACTTACTAATACAACTGTCGTGTACAATACGACAAAACATAAACTGTGAGTTTGAATACAAATATTATCTTCTAGAGAGTATTCATACTCAAAAGGAGTCCTCATTACATTTATTAACACACTATTACATAGAATAGTGAGGACTACTAACTAATACTATCATTCGAACCATCACTCCGTTTCCCGACTTGCCCCAGCTACGTTCTCATTTCCTGAAGAGAACAGTGAAAGAAAGGGTGAGCTCAACTAGCCCAGTAAGAAATATTATGACTAAGATAATGCAGAATAAATTATCATTAGCCTTCAACAATGTTAAACTGATAAAATATAATAGACATCAAGTTTAACTGCAGCGGAACAAGCAATCCATTAAAAGAGTCAAGTAGAAAATAAACTCTACTATCTTTTATGATTTAAAAGGTTTTTCAACACTGTATCGCTGAGACTCAGCTTAATAAAATAATCCACATCATCGAATCACCCCTGCACTACGGCCAAGGATATTCGTGTATTCATTAATGGTCATGATCATGCCAACAACTGTCCATCAATGCACTACGGGCCAATGAGGACTTTTACCACATCATTTGTAACATTACGGTCATGATTATACCGAATAATCCCTGGTCATAATCATACCAAGTCCATCTATGCACTACAGGCCACAGATGACTTTCAACATTTTATAAACATGAGGATGATGACAATGATATAAGAATTCAATAAAACAAGTTCAAGAATTAATTTATCCAAGAATTAACGTCCAAATTGTCAACATGATACTGCTTTGTGGAGTAAAATTCAAGAATACTTAGAAGAATATTTTCATGAAAAGATACTGGATGAACCGCAATTATCAAGGATATTCCACAAATTTCATGGAGTATAGAAGTCAAAACTTAACCAACTGAGTACAATAAAGAATGGAATAACAAAAGAAATCACCATGCATGCGATAGACCGCACAGACAGGTTATTCCAACAGAATAATAAATAATGGAACCAGGTCCGGCGTAAACGCACAGACAGGATATTCCGACAGAATAATAAATAATGGAACCAGGTCCGGCGTAAACGCACAGACAGGATATTCCGACAGAATAATAAATAATGGAACCAGGTCCGGTGTAAAACACACAGACAGGATGTTCCAACAGAATAATAATAAAAACGGAACCAGGTCCGGTGTAAAACACACAGACAGGATGTTCCAACAGAATAATAATAAAAACGGAACCAGGTCCGGTGTAAAACACACAGACAGGATGTTCCAACAGAATAATAGAAGAATGTCATCAAGTATAGGGTAGACCGCGTATACAGGTTATTCCAACAGAATAATAAGAAATGGAATAACAACAGTTCTCTTCATGAATAAGAAAGAATAACACCCCTTACCGTTTTAAAGAAGAGCTGAAATAAGGAAGTAGTTAAGTAGCAAAATACTCTTCTTCTCTCTCTCTCTATAGTTTCTCTCTATAGTTTCTCTCTCTAGAGTTCAGTGAATTCGTAAGAAATAATGAAGGAATGAGCTGCTATTTATAGAAAAATAGAATGCATAGTAACTAATCCATGAACGGTCCAGATTGATTACTTTAATCTGACGGTCCATATTTAAAGAAAAATCTTTTAAATAAAATATAATATATTCTATTTATAGAATAACTTTAATAAAGTATTCTGTTTTATATAAAAAGATGTTTCTGTTTTATTACGTTAATAATACGAATAAAACAAAACGTCATTATCGCTAAATAATTCATATTATTAACTGACAATAATGGAATCAAACTGAGTGACTTCTCACATAAGCATTAATAATCAATACCGTGTGCTACTATGCAACCACACGTATTACTGTACTTTTACTACCGAGTAGTTTAACAGTAACAATGGTAAAACTTTCGCCGTTATTTTTAATAAAATATTTTTGTCGTTTTCTCAATCCGACAATAATTCTGTTGTGGGGTCCACCAATGATTGTGTCGTTGTACGAATATTTCCTGTTAAAACGAATATTCCCCGACCAATCGAATATTATATAACAACTTGCGTACTTTGCAAAATTTATAAATATTACCCACAACTATAACATTATATCAAATTAACTCCACAATATTCAAAAATAATATTTATAGAAAATTCATCTTTATTTATAAAAGTTGGGGTCTTACAGTAATATTATTTCGTTACAGATTTTGAATTCTACACTCATTTTGTTAAAGTATGACTTCTATACTCCTTGAAATTAGTAGAATATCCTTGAAATTTGCGCTTCATCTAGTATCTTTTCATGAAAATGTTATTCTGAGCATTATTGATAATTTTTAATCTATTCATGCTGGGTTACTATTCACGGGGTACTATTCTCGAAGTACTATTCACGGGATACTATATATCCGGGGTACTATTCATGATAAAAATTTATTTCTTTTCGGTCCAAATTATTTTTGATATAATATTATTCTTAAATTTTACTACACAAAGCAATTTCATGTTGATAATTTGGACATATTGAATTCTTGATAAATTAAATTATAAATCTTTAAAATTTATTCTAGTTCTTATTTAATTGAATTCTTATATCATTGTTATCATCTTCATGCTTATATTATGATGAAAGTCATCTTTAGCCCCTAGTGCATAGATGAACTGTTGATTGGTATGATTATGACAAGGGATTATTCGGTATAATCATGATCTGTAATGTTACAAATGATGTGGTAAATGTCTTTATTGGCCCGTAGTGCATTTATGGACAGTTGTTGACATGATCATGATCATTGGTGATAACACAAATATCCTTGGCCCGTATAGATAATTCATGGACATCATACTAATGAATATCCTTGGCCCGTAGTTCATGGATAATTCAGTGATGATGATTATTTATTGAGCTGAGTCTTAGCGATTAAATTGATGATAAACTTTTTAAATTATAAAAGATAGTAGATTTTATGCTCTACTTGACTTTTCTAATAGATTGCTTGTTACGACGCAGTTAAACTTTATGTTTATTGTATTTTATCAGTTTAACACTGTTGAAGGCTAACAATAATTTATTCTACATTATCTTAGTCATAATATTTCTTACTGGGGTAGTTGAGCTCACCCTTTTGCTTTCATTGTTCTCTTCAGAAAATGAGAACGTAGCCGGGACTAGTCGAAGAATAGAATGACGGTTCGAGATAGTGGTTGTAGTAGTCCTCATTATTTTATAAAATAGTGTGATAATAATTGTAATATGGACTCCATTTGAGTTTATATACTGTCTACTATACAATATTCATGTAAAAAATTTCAGCTACGTTTTTGTCATATTGTATAAGGAAGTTTGTATTTAAGTTCTGTACCATGTATTTGGCGACTCAGAATGGTTGATGTATACCTCTTTTGGGGGTGTCACGTATCAAAGGTTAGGAATATGATCCCTGGCTAAGATGTGAGACTAGAATTAGGAGGGGAGAGACGGGTAAATCTTTCGCTAGTATGACCTACCTAAGTTTATTTTGTTATTTAATTGGTCGGTCAGAACATAGGGGTATTATGTGGTATGTCAATTAACCTTTATTTTGTGACAATATTTAAAAATGGCATATGAAAATGTTAAGATAAGCAATGGAGCACAGGAGACCGTTGAGTCACCACAAATTAATAACCAGGATAATGTGCATCAGGAAGGCAACAATCCTCATGTAAACAACAACACTGACCAAATGATGAACGATGGGATGTTCATAGACTTTCTGCAATTCATGCATCATCAGGCGAGAGAGACTCTTGTGGAAAATGCAGGTGGAAACACTGGCAACTCACGGATGGTCACCGCTAAGCAGTTCAAGGAGTTGGGACCATCGAAGTTTTTGGGAAAGTCAGAACCACTTAAGGCAGAGACGTGGATAAAGCAGATCACCAAAATATTTGATGTCTTGGGATGCTTCGAGGAGCAAAAAATTCCCTTTGCCACCGTCATGTTGAGAGGAGAGGCATATTATTGGTAGGAATTTATAAAACGTACTCAACTTGCTGCACTGAAGATGTCTTGGGAGAAGTTCCAAGAACTGTTCAACGACAAGTACTTCCCCGAAAGTATTCGTCACATGAAGGAAGTGGAGTTCATCAAGTTGGAGCAAAACAATATGACCGTGTCGCAGTACGTGGCTAAGTTTGCCAAGTTATCCCGGTTTGCATCCCACTTGGTTGAAAATGAGGAGAGAATGGCTCGAATGTTTCTGCGATGTTTGAAACCTGAAATACGTTAATACCTCATTTCTCACAAACTGTGTTTGTATTTAGATGTTGTAAATAGGGCTCAGTTATTGGAGCGCGATAATAAGTCAACCCAACCAAGAGAGAGCAGCCGGTAAAATGATAATACCAGTGTTAGCAGTCATCGAAGCGGTGACAACAAACGTGGAGGGAATCAACATGCCAGAAATGGTAACCACTTCGGTGGTAATCATGGCCAAGACAATAAAAATAGAAATTTCAAGAAGAGGAGATTCAATAATGATGGAAAGACGTCAGCACCAGCACCTATTGTTAAGGAAGGAGAATGACCACCAATCGTATGCTTCAAATACGGAGGGGAGGAACACATCAGTCCAAACTGCACGATGCAGTCCAAAACATGTTATAATTGCAGAAGGAAAGGTCACCTAGCCCGATTTTATAGTGTAGTGAAGACAAGTCCAGCTGGGACGGAGGCACCAAAGGCCGTCCCAGAGAAGTCAAAGCCGATAGTTCACGGGAGAGCGTTTGTCGTAACATCTCAAAAAGCGAGGAACCCAAACGAGGTCATTACAGGTAAGCTAATCATAAACTCTTACGAAGTCTATACCTTATTTGATACCGGTTCTACCCATTCTTTTATTTTTCCTACTTGCGCTCAACGTTTAAATTTAACTCCGAAAAAATTAGACTTTGACTTATTTGTTGAAACTCTATTGGGAGAAATCTTCATTACATCCACTGTTTATAAGTCTTGTTTGATTCAAATTGGCACCCGCACGTTATCTGTCGATCTTATCTCTTTGAAAATACTTGCATTCGATGTGATTTTAGGAATTGATTGGTTAACTAATCATCATGCTAAAATTGATTATTTTCGTAAGGTTGTTTGTAAGACCCCGAATTTAATGAAATAAAAGCATTCAATTTTTCTATTTAGTAAATGATTAAATTGATAACAAGTTAAAGTTAAGGGTAATATATGAAATTTTTTAAAATACGCAAGTGGTTATAAAATACTCATTGTTGTCGGAAAATATTCGTTTGGTCGTGGAATATTCTTTTTGTCGGAGAATATTTGTACGACGGCATAGCCAGTTGTGGGCCCCATAACAAAATAACTGTCGGATAAAAAAAACGACAAAATTGAGTTTTTACAAATAACGGCGTAGTTGTTACCGTTAACACTGTCAGAATACCCGGTGGATAAAGTAAAGTAATACGCGTTATTACACAGTAGCACACGATATTGCACAGTATTTTTGAATTATTGATTCTTACGTAAGAAGACACTACTCAATAATTGTTATAGTAATTACTGTTTAATATTTTATTGATTCAATAATTGCTACGTTGATATTTTATATTATTGTTGTTCAATAATTATCACTGCACAGTATTTTCTATTATCAGATCAATAATTCATATTATTTGAATAATATTATTAGATAACATTATTGGCAATGTCTAGAAAGTTCTGTATAAGGAGAGGTTTGGTCATTTAATTGCGCGCCAGTAAGGAGAAATCTTTATTGGAAAGCCCCCTCTTTCCTGGGAACTACCTGGTTGTCATTATTGTGATTCTGTAATATTATTTGTGAATAATTAATTATTGATTTATATGATAAGAAAATATTTATTTGATGTGGATATAAATGATGGATTTATTTATGTGGTTATAAATGAAGGAATTAATGTTGAGGTATTTTATCAGTATTTTGTCGGATTGGAGGTATTAAAAGATCAAATCAGTGTTCTTACAGCTTTATTGTGTGAGTTATAATTTTTAATCTGACCGTTGGATCGTTGTGATTTTTGGATATGTTATACATATATAAGTTGAGTATATGTTCACAAATTTTGAACCGTTAAAAATGAATGAATGATTTGTTATGAATTTTAAGAGGTGATTGATTCGAAAATTAAGTTTATAAATGATTTTGGTGGAAAATTCTAGAAATGGTGGGCCCCACTTTTAGTTGTTGGAGAAGATGGCTAATTTTTGGTGGGTGAAATAGCAGCAGGTAAAGCCGTCAGGTAGCAGGTCAAGTCTGCTTCGGCGTGCTAACATTTTCCTATAAATAGAGAGCTAAGTTAGAATTGAAAATCACACCAGAAATAAGTTTTCTCTCTTTCTCTCTAGATTATTGAGTGTATTTTGGGAGTATTTAAATACTTTGTGAGTTTCTATTCATTAGTGCAAGTTTTCTTTAGCCTTATACCGATATTCCGATCAGAAGTACTGATATTTTGAGGTAAGGGATATTATCTTATTCTTAAATGATATTTTCTTCAATATCATTATGTCGAAATATTGATATGAACTTTTTATCAAATTTAGAACTTTTTGTGTCGGGGTTACTATTCACGTATACGTTACTATTCACGAATACGGCACTATTCACCGAAAAATAAAATTTTTTTTGTCCAAGTTGTTTATTATGGTTACTATCTTTGATTGTATCCATGTTTTAATCTTTATTTTTGAATTCTGCCTTAAAATTAGTTATTATGGAGTAATATTGAACTTGGATAAACTGTAATACGAATTCTTAATATTTGTTCTTTTATCTCACTGGATTCGTTTTCTTTAAAATAATTTTCATCATCCTCAGTCCTAAATGATGATACTACTGAATATCTTTGGCCAGTAGTGCAAAGTTATATGATTACCTGATGAATATCTTTGGCCTGTAGTGCAAAGATGAACAGGTGTTGAGATGAACATGACCAACTGGTGATACAAATGAATATTTTGGCTTGTAGTGCAAAGATGAATATTTGATTCAAGATGTATATTGATTGATGTTACAGGAATAAAATATTGATGATGGACTTTTAAATCTTAGAAGATATTAGAATTCTTTCTCTACTTGAATCTTCTAATGGAATGTTATTTCCGCTGCAATTGTTGATCTAAAGCTTGTTGTCTATTATATTTTATCAAATTTTCTCTGTTGAAGACTAACGATAATTTGTTGTATATTATCTTAGTCATAATATTTCTTACTGGGCTAGTTGAGCTCACCCTTTTTGTTCTATTTTCTTCTCAGGAGGAGATAGTATAGCAGGAACTAGCCGGGGTATGGAGTGACGGCTTTAGAAAGTTGTTTAGCAGTCCTCACTATTTTTGTAAAATAGTGTATCAATAATTGTAATGAGGACACCTTTTGAGTTTTTATACTATCTATTTGTATTCAAACTCACAGTATATGTGTTGTCGTATTTTGCACGACAATTGTATTACTGAGGTTGTATTTATTTTTGTACTATGTATTTGGTGACTCAGAATGGGTGATGTATACCTGTTTTGGGGGCGTCACAGTTGGTATCAGATGTAAGACCCCAACTTATTAATAAATGAAATTAAATTTCCTCTATTTATTATTTTGAAATAAAAAGGGTTAATTTGATTAATGTGGTTAGTTATGGGTAAAATGCGTAAATATTTTAAATAAGCAAGTGGTTATAAAATATTCATTTTTGATCGGTGAATATTCGTTTGGTCGTGGAATATTCTTGCTGTCGGAGAATATTCGTACGACGGCGCAGCCTTGTGTGGGCCCCATAACGGAAAGCGAATAGATGAAGAAAACGATAAGTAGAAGTTGTTTATAAATAACAGCGTAGTTGTTACCGTTAATACTGTTAGAATATCTGGTGGTTAAAATATAGTAGCACACGGTATTGCACCAATTATTGATTCTTATGTAAGAAGACACTACTTAATAATTGTTACAGTAGTTACTGTTCAATATTTTATTTTATTGATTCAATAATTACGGCGTTGATATTTTATATTATTGTTGTTCCAATAATTGTTGCTGCACAATATTTTTCATTATCAGATCAATAATTCATATTATTTGAATAATATTATTAGATAGCATTATTGACAATGTCTAGAAAGTTCTATCTAAAGAGAGGTTTGGTCATCTAATTGCGCACTAGTAAGAAGAAATCCTTATTAAAAAGCTCCCTCTTTCCTAGGAACGGCCTGGTTGTCATAAATACGATTCTGTAATATTATTTGTGAATAATTAATTATTGATTCATATGATAAAGAAATATTTATTCTATGTGGATATAAATGTTGGATATATTTATTGTGGTTAAAAATGAAGGAGTTAATGTTGAGGTGTTATTAGTATTTTTATCGGAATAGATGTATTAAAAATCAAATCTGGGTTTTTGAGAAATATTACGGGGGTTATAATTTTTAATCCGACCGTTGGATCGTGGTAATTTTTGGATATGTTTTTCATATATAAGTTGAGTATATGTCCACAAATTTTGAACCGTTAAAAATGAAAGTATGATTTGTTATAAATTTTACGAGATGACTGGTTCAGAAATTATAGAAGTTGCGGAATTTATCATTTTGGTGAAAAATTCTAGAATTGGTGGGCCCTACTTTTGGTTGGTGAAAATGTGCTGAGATTTTTATTCAAATGTGGTGGGTGGTAATAGTAGCAAGTAAAGCCATCAGTTTTCAGGTTAAGTCTGCTTCGGTGTGCTAACATTTTCCTATAAATAGAGGGCTAAGTTAGAATTAAAAATTATACCAAAAATAAGTTTTCTCTCTCTAGATTATTGAGTGTATTTTGGGAGTATTTAAATACTTTGTGAGTTTCTATTCATCAGTGTAAGTTTTCTTCAGCCTTATACCGATATTCCGATCAGAAGTACTGATATTTTGAGGTAAGGGATATTATCTTCTTCTTAAATGATATTTTCTTCAATATCATTATGTCAAAATATTGATATGAACTTTTTATCAAATTTAGAACTTTTTGTGTCGGGATTACTATTCACGTATACGGCACTATTCACGAATACGGTACTATTCACCAAAAAATAAAATTTTCTTCTTTTTAACCAAGTTGTCTATTATGGTTACTATCTTTGATTGTATCCATGTTTTGATCTTTATTTTTGAATTCTGCTTCAAAATTAGTTATTATGGGCAATTATTGAACTTGGATAAACTGTAATACGAATCCCTAATATTTGTTCTTTTATCGCACTGGATTCGTTTTCTTTAAAATATTTTTTATCATCCTCAGTCCTAAATGATGATACTACTGAATATCTTTGGCCTATAGTGCAAAGATGTATGATTACCTGATAAATATCTTTAGCCTGTAGTGCAAAGATGAACAGGTGTTGAGATGAACATGACTGACTGGTGATACAACTGAATATGTTTGGCCTGTAGTGCAAAGATGAATATTTGGTTAAAGATGATTATTAATTGATGTTACAGGGATAAAATATTGATGATGGACTTTTAAATCTTAGAAGATATTAGAATTCATTCTCTACTTGACTCTTCTAATGGTTTGTTGTTTCCGCTGCAGTTGTTGATCTAAAACTTGTTGTCGATTATATCCTATCAGATTTTTCTCTGTTGAATACTAATGATAATTTGTTGTATATTATCTTAGTCATGATATTCTTTACTGGGCTAGTTGAGCTCACCCTTTTCTTTTTTATTCTATTTTTCTTCTCAGGAGGTGAGAACATAGCAGGATCTAGTCGGGGTATGGAGTGATAGTTCTAAAAAGATGTTTTAGCAGTCCTCACTATTTCTGTAAAATAGTATTTGAATAATTGTAATGAGGACTTATTTGAGTGTGGATATTGTCTAGAAGACAATATTTGTATTTAAACTCACAGTATGTGTTGTCGTATTTTACACGACAATTGTATTATTGAAGTTGTAGTTTGCTTTTTGTACCATGTATTTGGCGACTCAGAATGGGTGTTGTATACCTATTTTGGGGGCGTCACATCAGTGCTTAGGGATATGGTCTCTGGCGGAGATCGAAAAATAGAACTAGGAGGGGAGAGATGAGTAAATCATTAGCTAGTGTGTCCTACCTAAGCTTATTTGTTGGTCAATCATAATATCGGGATATTATGTGATATGTTAATTTGTTCAATTAACCTTTTTTTTAAAGCTATATTCTAGAATGATATCTGAAATACAGGAGATGAGCAATGGAGAAATCATGATGATAGGGAAGATGAAATCTAAAATAAAAGTAAGGTATTCTCAACTCTTCGAAATACCAGGTACGTAAATTTTGGGGACGAAATTTCATAAGGAGGGGAGAATGTAAGACCCCGAATTTTTTGAAATAAAAGTAATCAATTTTTCTATATTGTAAATGGTTAAATTGATAACAAGTTAAAGTTAAGGGTAATATATGAAATTTTTTAAAATATGCAAGTGGTTATAAAATACTCATTGTTGTCGAGAAATATTCGTTAGGTCGTGGAATATTCTTTCTGTCGGAGAATATTTATATGACGGCACAGCCAGTTGTGGGCCCCATAACAAAATAATTGTCAGATGAAAAAAATGACAAAATTGAATTTTTACAGATAACGGCGTAATTGTTACCGTTAACACTGTCGGAATACCCGGTGGGTAAAGTAAAGTAGTACGCGTTGTTGCACTGTAGCACACGGTATTCAACAATATTTTTAAATTATTGATTCTTACGTAAGAAGACATTACTCAATAATTGTTACAGTAATTACTATTCAATATTTTATTAATTCAATAATTGCTACGTTGATATTTTATATTATTGTTGTTCAATAATTGTCACTGCACAGTATTTCCTATTAACAGATCAATAATTCATATTATTTGAATAATATTATTAGATAACATTATTGACAATGTCTAGAAAGTTCTGTCTAAGGAGAGGTTTGGTCATCTAATTGCGTGTCAGTAAGGAGAAATCCTTATTGAAAAGCCCCCTCTTTCCTGAGAACTGCCTGATTGTTATTATTGTGATTATGTAATATTATTTGTGAATAATTAATTATTGATTTATATGATAAGAAAATATTTATTTGATGTGGATATAAATGATGGATTTATTTATATGGTTATAAATGAAAGAATTAATGTTGAGGTATTTTATCAGTATTTTATCGGATTGGAGGTATTAAAAGATAAATCAGTGTTCTTACAGCTTTATTGTGTTAGTTATAATTTTTAATCTGACCGTTGGATCGTTGCAATTTTTGGATATATTATACATATATAAGTTGAGTATATGTTCACAAATTTTGAACCGTTAAAAATGAACGAATAATTTGTTATGAATTTTAAGAGGTGACTGATTCAAAAATTAGGTTTATAAATGATTTTGGTAAAAAATTCTAGAAATGGGTGGGCCCCACTTTTGGTTATTGGGGAAGATGGCTGATTTTTGGTGGGTAGAATAGTAGCAGGTAAAGCCATCAGGTAGCAGGTCAAGTCTGCTTCGGCGTGCTAACATTTTCTTATAAATTGAGGGCTAAGTTAGAATTGAAAATCATATCAGAAACAAGTTTTCTCTCTTTCTCTCTCTAGATTATTGAGTGTATTTTGTGAATATTTAGATACTTTGTGAGTTTCTATTTATCAATGCAAGTTTACTTCAGCCTTATACCGATATTCCGATCAGAAGTACTGATATTTTGTGGTAAGGGGTGTTATATTCTTCTTAAAATGATATTTTCTTCAATATCATTATACCAAAATGTTGGTATAAATTTTTTATCAAATTTAGAACTTTTTGTGTCGGGGTTACTATTCACGTATACGTTACTATTCACGTATACGGCACTATTCACGAATACGGCACTATTCACCGAAAAATAAAATTTTCTTCTTTTTGTCCAAGTTGTTTATTATGGTTACTATCTTTGATTGTATCCATGTTTTGATCTTTATTTTTAAATTCTGCTTCAAAATTGGTTATTATGGAGTATTATTGAACTTGGATAAACTGTAATATGAATCCCTAATATTTGTTCTTTTATCTCACTGGATTCGTTTTCTTTAAAATATTTTTTATCATCCTCAGTCCTAAATGATGATACTACTGAATATTTTTGGCATGTAGTGCAAAGATGTATGATTACCTGATGAATATCTTTAGCCTGTAGTGCAAAGATGAACAGGTGTTGAGATGAAAATGACCAACTGGTGATACAAATGAATATCTTTGGCTTGTATTGCAAAGATGAATATTTGATTCAAGATGTATATTGATTGATATTACAGGGATAAAATATTGATGATGGACTTTTAAATCTCAGAAGATAGTAGAATTCTTTCTCTACTTGACTCTTCTAATGGATTGCTGTTTCCGCTGCAGTTGTTGATCTAAAACTTGTTGTCTATTATATTTTATCAGATTTTCCCTGTTGAAAACTAACGATAATTTGTTGTATATTATCTTAGTCATAATATTTCTTACTGGGCTAGTCGAGCTCACCCTTTTTGTTCCATTTTCTTCTCAGGAGGAGATAGTATAGCAGGAACTAGTCGGGGTATGGAGTGACGATTTTAGAAAGTTGTTTAGCAGTCCTCACTATTTTTGTAAAATAGTGTATCAATAATTGTAATGAGGACTCCTTTTGAGTTTTTATACTCTCTATTTATTTTCAAACTCACAGTATATGTGTTGTCGTATTTTGCACGACAATTGTATTATTGAGGTTGTATTTATTTTTGTACCATGTATTTGGCGACTCAGAATGGGTGATTTATATCTGTTTTGGAGGCGTCACATTGTTAGCTTTTATATTTCTAACCAACCTATTATGCGAATTCAAGCAACCAAACCACTAAAGTTAATTACTGTCATATCAATCCATAAAGTTATTCGTTTATTGAAAAACAGATGTCAAGCTTTCTTTGCCTATGTCACGGATTTAAACAAAAATATGTCAGATATGAATGATATTTCTATTGTTAATAAATTTCCTGACGTATTCTCTGAAGAACTTCCTGGCCTACCCCCAGAGCGTGAAATCGAATTTGGTATTGACTTTGAACCCGGTACAAAACTAATTTCTAAAGCCCCATATCGAATGACTCTTATTGAACTTCAGGAGTTAAAGACCCAACTGCAGGAATTGTTAGACATCGGTTTCATTCGTCCTAGTACGTCTGTAAGACCCCAACTTATTATAAATGAAATTGAATTTTCTCTATTTATTATTTTAAAATAGTAAGGGTTGAATTGATTAATGTGGTTAGTTATGGATAAAATATGCAAATAGTTCAAATAAATAAATGGTTATAAAATATTAATTATTGTCGGGAATATTCGTTTAGTCGTGGAATATTCTTACTGTCGGGGAATATTCGTACGATGGCGCAGCTTTGTGTGGGCCCCATAACGGAAATCGATTAGATGAAGAAAACGACAAGTATAAGTTGTTTATAAATAACGACGTAGTTGCTACCGTTAATACTATTGAAATACTCGGTGGTTAAAACACAGTAACACACGGTATTGCACCAATTATTGATTCTTACGTAAGAAGGCACTACTCAATAATTGTTACAGTAATTACTGTTCAATATTTTATTTTATTGATTCAATAATTGCTACGTTTATATTTTATATTACTGTTGTTTCAATAATTGTTACTACACAGTATTTTATATTATCGGAGCAATAATTCATATTATCTGAATAATACTATTAGATAACATTATTGGCAATGTATAGAAAGTTTTGTGTAAGGAGAGGCTTGGTCACCTAATTGCGCGCCAGTAAGGAGAGATCCTTATTGAAAAGCCCCCTCTTTCCTAGGAACGGCCTGGTTGTCGATATTTTGATTCTGTAATATTATTTGTGAATAATTAATTATTGATTTATATGATAAGAAAAATATTCATTTTATGTGGATATAGATGGAAAAAATTTTAAAGTGGCAATTGTTAAAAAAATTATATTTTATTTTTTTTGATAAAATAATTTATTTAATTATATTATTATAATATAATAATGGTGATATTTTTACAATAAATGTGGAATATATGAGTATATGAGGAGGAGTAGTATTTTTATTACTAAAAATATTTAAAACATGTTAAACATGTTTGTGACCCCATTTCTTGACTGAAATTTGATTATAGCCTGTAAAATCGTCCGTTTGTAAATTTCGGTCAATTTTTGTTTTGAATTTGGAAAAATTTTCTTTTGTAAAGTTATAGAGAATGGAATTTCCTATGAAAAGGGCATGAGGTTCGAATTTTTCTGATAAAAGGGCTATTTATTATGAATTATTGAAGTTCTGAAGTTTTAAAATAATTGATTCTTGAAGTTTTAAATATTTTTTTTTAATAAAAACATTTTTTACTCTTTGGTGGGTCCCACTTGCACATGTTAATGGCTGAATTCAGATATTTAAAAGTGGGCGTAGGAAAAATTTAATAAATAAAATTATTTTATTAAATTTTCTGCTTTGATGTTCTAAGTATTTTCCTATAAATAGGGTGCTTAGGTTAGAATTGAAAATCACACCAGAAACTGAAGTTTTCTCTCTCTTTCTCTCTCTATATTATCGAGCGTATTCTTGTGAGTATTTTAAGACTTTGAGTGTTGCTATACGGTGCAAGTTCCCTTCAACACTATATCCAGTATTCCAGTCAGAAGTACTGTCTTTTTGAGGTAAGGGATGTTATTTTTTTTTATAAATGATATTATTTCTTTCAATATCATTATGTCGAAATATTGATTTGAACTTTTTATCAAATTCAGAACTTTTAGTGTCGGGATTATTATTCACGTATACGGCACTATTCACGCATACGACACTATTCACGAATACGGCACTATTCACCGAGAAATTAAATTTTTCTTTTTTCTCTTTTCAAGATATCTATTATGGATACTAGCTTTGATTATATCCATGATTTGATCATTCTTGAATTTTACTCCACTATGGTTATTTATGAAGTATTTTTGAACTTGGATTGTTTAAAGTACGAATCCTTAATATTTATTCTTTTGTTTCACTGGATTCGTTTTTTTTAAAATATTTTTCATCATTCTCAGTCCTAAATGATGATATTACTGAATATCTTTGACCTGTAGTGCAAAGATGAATGATTTTCTGATGAATATCTTTGGCCCGTAGTGCAAAGATGAACAGGTGTTTAGATGAATATGACCAACTGATGAATATCTTTGGCCTGTAGTGCAAAGATGAATATTTGATTCAAGATGTATATTGATTGATGTTACAGAGATAAAATATTAATGATGGACTTTTAAATTCATAGATGGTAGTAGATTTCATCCTCTACTTAACTCTTCCAATGAATTATTATTTCTGCTACGAATATTGATTTAAAATTTTTTGTATATTGTATTCTATTAGATTTTTTCCCTGTTGAGGACTAACGATAATTTGTTCTATATTATCTTAGTCATAATATTCTTTACTGGGCTAGTTGAGCTCACCCTTTCCTTTTTGTTCCATTTTTCTTCTCAAGAGGCGAGAATGTAGCGAGTACTAGTCGGGGTATGGAATGATGGTTCTAGAAAGATGTTTTAGTAGTCTTCACCATTTTTGTAAAATAAAGTATCAATAATCGTTATGAGGACTTATTTGAGTGTGGATATTGTCTAAAAGACAATAGTTGTATTTTAAACTCAAAGTTTATGTGTTGTATTAATAAAGTTGTAGTTATTTCTATACAATGTTATTGACAACTCAAAATGGGTGATGTATACCTATTTTGGCGGCGTCACAACGTCTCCTTGGGGTGCTCCTATTTTATTCGTAAAGAAACAAGATGGAAGTATACAATTTTGTATTGACTATCGGGAGTTGAATCATGTCACCATAAAAAATAGGTACCCGTTGCCTCGCATTGATGACCTGTTTGACCACTTGCAGGGTGCTAAATTCATTTCAAAGATCGATCTTCATTCTAGATATCACCAGTTAAAGATTAAAACTGATGACATTCCAAAGACTGCTTTCAGAATTTGGTACGGGCATTACGAATTCCTACTCATGTCTTTTGGATTGACTAATGCTCCTGCTGCCTTTATGGATATGATGAACTGAGTATTCAAGGAATATTTAGATCATTTCGTGGTTGTCTTTATTGATGACATCCTCATTTACTCCAAAAGCCGTGAAGATCATGAGCAACACTTGAGGCTGATACTTTAAAAGCTTCGTGAAAACAAGTTATATGCCAAGTTTAAGAAAAGCGAGTTCTGGCTTGAGGAAGTAGCATTCCTCAGGCATGTGATATCAAATCACGGAATATCTGTTGACCCAGCGAAGATTGAAGCAATTCAAAGATGGGAGCAACCTAAGTCAGTGACCAAAGTACGTAGCTTTCTGGGCTTAGCTGTTTATTATCGGAGATTCGTGGAAGGATTTTCTCGAATCGCTACTCCATTAACTCAGCTTACTCGAAAAGATATAAAATTCGGTTGGAGCGAGGAATGTGAGAAGAGTTTTCATGAACTCAAGAGGAGACTCATTTCAGCACCTGTTCTGACAATACCATCTGGTTCGGACGGATTTTTCATCTATAGCGATGCTTCAGGAAAAGGGTTAGGATGTGTTCTCATGCAACATGGAAAAGTCATAGCCTATGCCTCACGACAATTCAAAGAATATGAGAGAAATTATCCTACTCATGATCTAGAGTTGGCAGCAGTCGTTTTTGCGCATAAAATCTGGAGGCATTACCTGTATGGGGAGAAGGTGGAGATCTATATCGATCATAAAAGCCTCAAATATTTTTCACCCAAAAGAAACTCAACATGCGGCAACGACGTTGGCTCGAGCTGTTGAAAGATTACGATCATACCATTTAATACCATCTTGAGAAAGCGAACGTGGTAGCTGACGCATTGAGTAGAAGATCATATGCGGGTACGAGTGCGATATTGTCAACGAAATGACCCATTTGGTATGACTTACAAAGGATGGAGATAGAGATAGACTCCAGGGATCCAGGTGATGATGTCAAATATACGAGTAGAACCGACTTTAATCGATAAAGTTAAAGTTGCTCAAGCTACGGACCTGGAGCTGATGTGTATGAGGAAGAAAGTACAAGAAGGTGCTATTTCGAAAGCAAGAATTAATGGAGAAGGAATACTTCGAGTTAACTCCAGCATTTGTGTTCCTAATGACTCTAACTTGAAGTATAAAATCATGATGGAGGCGCACAACACACCGTTTGCAATCCATCGTGGGAGTACGAAAATGTATCGTGATCTTCGATATACATTTTGGTGGAGCAATATGAAGATAGAGATCACGGAGTTTATATCAAGGTATTTAACTTGCCAAAATGTCAAGGCGGAGCATCTAGTGCCAAAAGGTCCATTGCAACAATTTAAAATTCCAGAATAGAAGTGGGAGCACATTACCATGGATTTCGTTACTGGTCTTCCCAAGGTTTCTCAAGGCATATATGCTATTTGGGTCATTGTTGATAGATTGACCAAATCTACTTATTTCTTACCTATACGAGAAACTTATTCAATTGAACGTCTTGCTCGTATATACATAAATGAGATTGTAAGATTGCATGGTATGCCAGTATCCATAGTTTCTAATCGAGACCTAAGATTCACTTCACAATTTTGGGTTAGTTTGCAAAAAGCTATAGGCACGAATTTACGATTTAGTTCAGCATATCATCCTCAAACGGACGGGCAGTCGGAGAGGACTACTCAAACTCTTGAAGATCTATTAAGACTTTGTGTTTCTGACTTCAAAGGAAGTTGGGATAAATTCTTGCCATTAGTAAAATTTTCCTACAACAACAGTTATCAAGCAAGTATTGGCATGACTCCATTCGAGACGTTGTATGGACGCAAGTGTCGTTCTCCGGTATGCTGGGACGAGGTGGGTGAAGCAACGTTGTTGGGATCGGAATTGGTACGCATTACAACAGAAAAGATTCAAATGATCCGATAATGTATAAAAACCTCTCAAGATCGACAAAAGAGTTATGCTGATCTTCATCGAAGAGACGTGGGATTCAATGTTAGAGAGCATGTGTTGTTCCGTGTTGCTCCATGGAAAGGAGTTACAAGATTTGGAAATAGAAGAAAGCTCAATCCTCGATTCATTGGCCCATTCAAAATCCTCGATCGAGTAGGAACTATGGCTTATAGACTCGCCTTATCGCCAAGTATGTCTCGTGTTCATAACGTTTTTCACATATCCATGTTACATAAATATCTGGAAGACCCAAACCACATTATTGAGTTAGAACCAGACGAGATAGCGAAAGATTTAACATATGAAGAGGTACCTGTTAAAATCTTGGATAAGAAGGAACATATTCTACGCTCCTAGGTTATACCTCAAGTTAAAGTTTTGTGGAGAAATCACGATGTTGAGAAAATGACCTGGGAGTTAGAATCTGAAATAAAATCAAAGTATCCTCACCTCTTCGTCATACTAGGTACGTACACCAATTTTGAGGACGAAATTTTATTAGAAGAGGAGGTTGTAAGACCCCAACTTTTATGAATAAAGATGAATTTTTCTCGAATTATATTTTTGAATATTATAGTGTGGATTTGATATAATTGTTAGAGTTTGTGCCCTAGAGGCCAATTATTTTATATAATTGCTTAACATTTTGATATTATATTTGATTGAATAAATGGATGGTTTTATTATGGTTTTATTTACTGCGTTATATAAATGTTAACATAACAAAATTTCTTAGAATAGTGATACAAATTATATAGTTTCAAGTATGTGACTTGAACATGGGATTATATACTTACAATTAGTATCATTGCTCTTAAATGTCCTTAGTCGAATATCATTGTTGATGGGACAACAATGATACATTGAGACTAGTATGTAGATTGATTAATGACCAAATCTCATTGATCATAAATATATGAGATATTAAGTCAATGTATAGGTACGTATTAGAGAACGATGTGATGGACATACCCACGATGAGAATTCTATGTGGAGCATTATATGAAGTGTCATTAGCAATTCTCATAGTAACAATGATGTAATGATCCTCCGACTTGAAATCACTATATTACTACACAAGAATTTATGTACTTTGATATCATCAAATGTCACCTTTAATAGGGTGGACTATAAAGGTGATTATTGGGTACATAATGAATCATGTGAGAAATATGAGTGATCTAGATGGAATTTAACCCTCCTATATAATAGAGGTGATATCCATAGGCCTCTTGATTGAGTAGGACTATGAAATGCATGGCCATGCTCAAATAGTGATTTGTTTCATATAGTCTACTCATTTATCAAAAAACGCAAATTAAATTATGAAGAGTATGACACATTTTATGACTCGAGTTTAATCTAGGATGTCTAGGTTAAAAGGATTAAATTACATTGATACATTGGTCACAAAAAGGTTGCATCGAATCATCGATCTTATTATTACTTAGGTAGCAGTGATGCATTACTAGATGCCGCTCACTGTTTATAATTTTATAATATGATTTTAAAATTATTGTCAACGTAATAATAACCTATAGGGTCACACACATAGAACGTAATTAAAAAGGAAATTAATTTAAATTGTAAGGATTTAAATATATCAATATGATTGATAATATTTAAATCACGAATTTAAATAAAAAAAGGATAATTTGTATGTATATGTATATTAATTAAGTAAGACTTTATTAAGATATAATATATATAAATTCATATTTTATTTTAATTAGATTAGGATTTTGATTAATTCCGATTTACTGCTATATATATGATATATCAGCGTTTTAGGGAGGTTAATCATAACTTAAAAAAAATTCAAGCCGCTCTTAGAGAGAGACTAGAAAGAAAACAGAAAATACATTCCTTTAATGGCTAGTACCGCAGCTCCCTTTTATTGCAGAATCGTGCGAAGATTCGTGGGCGTTCGTGTGGATACCGTAGAGACGTAGTTCATTCGAATTGTGTTGGAGATTCGAAGCGGTTTCAGAGTTTTCTATAATCGATATAAATTCTAAACCACTTAATTATTTCTGTTTCGCATGGATCCTGTGTTGGGTTTCGGAAATTGCTTTATAAATTATTATATTCCGCTGTGCGTTTCTGTGCCAAAATCTCAACAATAATGTTATAATTGTGGGTAATATTTATAAATTTTTCAAAGTAAGCAAGTTGTTATAAAATATTCGATTGGTCGGGGAATATTCGTTTTAACAGGAAATATTCGTACGACGACACAATTATTGGTGGGCCCCAGAACGGAATTATTATCGGAGTTAGAAAATGACAGAAATATCTTTTTATAAAAATAACGGCGAAAGTTTTACCGTTAACTGTTGAAATACCCGGTGATAAAAGTACAATAATACGCGTGGTTGCATAGTAGCACATGGTATTGATTATTGATGCTTAAGTGAGAAGTCACTCAGTTATACTCAATTATTGCTACAGTAATTGTTGCATAGTATCTCATATTATTTGATTCAATTATTGTTAATATTTTGTATTATTAAATCAATAATTGAGATGACAAGTTATTCATATTATTATTTGCATTATTAACAATGTCTAGAAAGTTCTGTCGAGAAAAGGGGTCTGGTCACCTAATTGCACGCCAATAGGGAGAAATCCTTATCGAAAAGTCTCCTCTTTCCTGGGAATAATCTGGTTGTTAATATTGCAAGTTATATTATTGATGAATAAATGTTGTTAAAAATATTGAAGGGATTTTTATGAAGTATTTTTATAAATTTTGCTTATTATTTGGACCCACACTTACCCATTTTTCAAAACTGTCAGTAGAAGTTATCTCAGTTTTGTTTATATATATATATATATATATATATATATATATATATATATATATATATATATTTGGTCACCTAATGCGCGCCAATAGGGAGAAATTCTTATCGAAAAGCCCCCTCTTTCTTGGAAATGATCTGGTTGTTAATATTGCAAGTTATATTATTGATGAATAAATATTATTAAAAATATTGAAGGAATTTTTATGAAGTATTTGTTGTAAATTTTGCTTATATATATATATATATATATATATATATATATATATATATATATATTAATAAGTTTTATTTTTTATAAAAAATAAAATATATTATATTTTATTATGCATAGTGTTTGCATAGTAAAATCAAAAAAAATTCTTTCGCCGGTTGCGTCCATGTTTATTTCCACTGTGCAATCCGTGAATAAAATTTCTAAATAGTATCCTTCCGTTCTCCTATAAATAGGATGCTTAGTTTAGAATTGAAAATCACACCAGAATCAGAGAATTCTTCTTCTATAATATTGAGCGTATTTCTTTCGAGTTTTAGGAAGATTTGAGTGTAGAAAACAGTATAAGTTTTCTTCAAGAATATCCCCGCTATACCAGTCGGAATACTCTTCTTTTTAAGGTAAGGAATGTTATTTTTGTTCAATATTCGTAAGAAATAATATTTTCTTTCATACTCTGTAGTATGTAAGTAATATTATTTCGTTACAGATTTCGAATTCTACACTCATTTTGTTAAAGTATGACTTCTATACTCCTTAAAATTAATAGAATATCTTTAAAATTTGCACTTCATCTAGTATCTTTTCATAGAAATATTATTCTGAGCATTCTTGATAATTTTTAATCTTTTCATGCCGGGTTACTATTCACGGGATACTATTCCTGAAGTCCTATTCACAGGGTACTATTCACTCAAGAACTATTCATCCGGGGTACTATTCATGACAAAAAATAATTTTTTTTCGGTCCAAATTATTTTTGATACAATATTATTCTTGAATTTTACTCCACAAAGCAGTACCATGTTAACAATTTGGACATTATTGAATTCTGGAATAAATTAAATTATAAATTTTTAAAATTTATCCTTGTTCATATTTAATTGAATTCTTATATAATTGTCGTCATCCTCATGCTTATATTGTGATGAAAGTCATCTTTGGCCCGTAGTGCATAGATGGACTGTTGATTGATATGATTATGACCAAGAATTATTCGGTATAATCATGACATGTAATATTATAAATGATGTGGTAAATGTCCTCATTGGCCCTTAGTGCATTGATGGACAGTTGTTGGCATGATCATGACCATTGATGATAACATGAATATCTTTGGCCCGTAGTGCATGGATAATTCATGGACGTGATACTAATGAATATCTGTGTCCCGTAGTGCATGGATAATTTAGTGATGTGGATTATTTATTGAGCTGAGTCTCAGCGATAAAATTGATGATAAACTTTTTAAATCATAGAAGGTAGTAGATTTCATGCTCTACTTGACTCTTATAATGGATTGCTTGTTCCGCTGTAGTTAAACTTGATGTTTATTGTATTTTATCAGTTTAACACTGTTGAAGGCTAATGATAATTTATTCTGCATTATCTTAGTCATAATATTTCTTACTGGGCTAGTTGAGCTCACCCTTTTGCTTTCATTGTTATCTTCAAGAAATGGCTGGGACTAGTCGGGGAATGGAGTGACGGTCCGAGATGGTGGTTGTAGTAGTCCTCACTATTTTATAAAATAGTGTGATAATAATTGTAATGAAGATTCCATTTGAGTTTGGATACTGTCTACTAGACAATATTCGTGTAAAAATTCTCAGCTACATTTTTGTCATATTGTATAAGGAAGTTTGTATTTAAGTTCTGTACCATATATTTGGCGACTCAGAATGGGTGATGTACACCTATTTTGGGAGCGTCACATTTATTGATCAGGATTTAGGGTTTATTAACCTTATTAAACTCTAATCAACTCTTAACCCCAGTTTATAAACCATAAACCCAACTTAATAAAAGTCTAAACCCTAGTTAATAAACTCTTCACCTTAGTTTATAAACTATAAATCCTAGTTAATAGACTCTAAATTCTAGTTAATAAAATCAAAACTTTACACGCGTCGAAGTTGATTAGTTGCATTTTTTTAACCATCTGCCAATACTAGTAGCGGACGACTGGTTTAACTTTTTTAATCACATTTGTTGATTTTTAAAATAGATGGTAGAGATGGTGTATGCCCTATAAGAATCTGTAGCAAGCTTGTGATATAGATCGTTTCCCTATATATATATATATATATATATATATATATATATATATATATATATATATATTATAAAGTAAAATATATATGTCGATTATTTTATTGCAAAAATGATCGAATCGAATTCAAACTAAATATCTTAAAGCAAGTTGATCGGTTAATTCAATAAGGATTAGGAGTTGCATTACAAATGCGAAGCTCTAACATTTGAGCTAAGCAAGCTCACATAACATAAAATTTTACATGCATCGAAATTCAATAAACTATTAGAATCTTAATTATTAACAATTATACTTATATACTTAATACTATTTTCATTCTTAGCTAGTAATTTCAATTACGAATATAGAAAAAATAGAATTATCAGGACACTAATACTATATATAAATTATAAGGATTTATCTAAAATATAAGGATTAATCTGGCAATATAGAATTTTGATTTATCATATCACAATTCTATATAATATTATTAATTATTAGATATGATTTTAGATTAAATATTTTCATTTTTAATTTCAATTGATATTTGAAATTCTTTTTATTACATTTCTATATTTTATTTTCAGTATGTATATTATATATTTTTTATTTTTAAATAAAATTATTTGTTTTAATTAATGAGATATTCATGTGCTTTGATTCGTAATGATGGATATATATATATATATATATATATATATATATATATATATATATATATATATATATATATATATATATGGGGACTGATCTATTGACAATGTTGTCAATTTAAGTTAGACTTATAACAGATCGCGGCCTTCTAAAATACCCCCCCTTTACAATTCTCCTGTTCGCAGTATTAAACTACGAACACTAGGTATGACCAAATGGCCAACTGAAAATGACACCATTTGTAAATAAGTTTCATCCGCATTATTAAATTGCAGATGTCAAATTCAATTTTTTTAGTTTTCAAGGTCTCGATCAATTCTAACAACTCTATGATCAAAAGGTGAAATTATCCTCTTGTAGATGTGCAAGATGTGAACGTGACATATTAATTTACTATCTTTGTCATTGTCATTCCAAATATTATGTGTTAGTTTCTTTGAATTTTTATTTTCTTTTTCTGTTATACCGTATTCAACATATAGTATCAGAATGAAATTATAGTTATTCATTTTTATTTTCTTTTGGGTTTTGAAGTTGTTTTATTGAATCTTAATTGGAGGCAACCCAAAAGTAACATAATCATAACAGTGTGTAATGGTGGGAAAAAATATTGCAAGAGCTCAGAGGTTTTGCGCCTTTTTGCATGCTTTAATCTATTTTACTAGTTAACTTAACCATCTTTGAATATCAGCCTTTTTGTGTGTTTGATATATTTTTGTCTTCTTTGATCTATCTGTTTTGAAGAGTTGTTAGAATTGATCGGAGCCTTGAAAACTAAAAAAATTTGAATTTGGCATCCACAATTTAATACTGCGGACGAAACTTGTTTACAAACGACATCGTTTCCAGTTGGTCATTTTGCCATACCTAGTATCCGCAGTTTAATAATTAATGCGGATGAGACTTATTTACAAATGGTGTTGTTTCCAGTTGGTTATTTGGCAGGGGCAGATCCAGCTTATTGGTTCAGTGGGTCAAATTTGTGAAAAAAAATTCAATAAAAAATAAAATATAATACAATAAATTATAAAATTAAATAATACTCATATATTGTTTACAATAACATTTTTTGAGACTCCATAACTTGAAATTCTTGCACGATAACTTCATTTTCGATGGTTACAAAATATCATGTTCAATAATGTAAGTTTACTAAACAATCATTCATCCATTCATCTTTGAATTTTTATTTTTTTTATGGTCGACGTTGTTGTAAAAATATCATAATAGACTCATTTTAAACAATTGTAAAAATTCACAAACAATTACTTAATTTGTAAAATTATAAAAAAAATTACAATATGTACATTTTAAATAATTTTTCTTTGATGGGTTAACATTATGGCTAGATAACTGAAAAAAAAATAGAAGAGTTGGTACAAATTTGTGT
>CM029012.1:224432610-224569296 GCA_016801055.1 Panax notoginseng | reverse complement strand
CTTAATAAAATTAATCCACATCATCGAAATCACCCTGCACTACGGCCAAGGATATTCGTGTATTCATTAATGGTCATGATCATGCCAACAACTGTCCATCAATGCACTACGGGCCAATGAGGACTTTTACCACATCATTTGTAACATTACGGTCATGATTATACCGAATAATCCCTGGTCTAATCATACCAAGTCCATCTATGCACTACAGGCCACAGATGACTTTCAATATTTTATAAACATGAGGATGATGACAATGATATAAGAATTCAATAAAACAAGTTCAAGAATTAATTTATCCAAGAATTAACGTCCAAATTGTCAACATGTTACTGCATTGTGGAGTAAAATTCAAGAATGCTTAGAAGAAATTTTCATGAAAAGATACTGGATGAAACGCAATTATCAAGGATATTCACAAATTTCATGGAGTATAGAAGTCAAAACTTAACCAACTGAGTACAAATGAATGGAATAACAAAAGAAATCACCATGCATGCGATAGACCGCACAGACAGGTTATTCCAACAGAATAATAAATAATGGAACCAGGTCGGCGTAAACGCACAGACAGGATATTCAGACAGAATAAAAATAATGGGAAAAACCAGGTCCGGCGTAAACACACAGACAGGATATTCCGACAGAATAATAATAATTGGAACCAGGTCCGGTGGAAAAACACAGACAGGATGTTCAACAGAATAATAATAAAACGGAACCAGGTCCGGTGTAAAACACACAGACAGGATGTTCCAACAGAATAATAATAAAAACGGAACCAGGTCCGGTGTAAAACACACAGACAGGATGTTCCAACAGAATAATAGAAGAATGTCATCAAGTATAGGGTAGACCGCGTATACAGGTTATTCCAACAGAATAATAAGAAATGGAATAACAACAGTTCTCTTCATGAAGAAAGAATTAAACCCCTTACGTTTTAAAGAAGAGCTGAAATAAGGAAGTAGTTAAGTAGCAGAATACTCTTTCTCTCTCTCTCTTTAGTTTCTCTCTATAGTTTCTCTCTCTAGAGTTCAGTGAATTCGTAAGAAATAATGAAGGAATGAGCTGCTATTTATAGAAAAATAGAATGCATAGTAACTAATCCATGAACGGTCCAGATTGATTACTTTAATCTGACGGTCCATATTTAAAGAAAAATCTTTTAAATAAAATATAATATATTCTATTTATAGAATAACTTTAATAAAGTATTCTGTTTTATATAAAAAGATGTTTCTGTTTTATTACGTTAATAATACGAATAAAACAAAACGATTTATCGCTAAATAATTCATATTATTTAACTGACAATATTGAATCAACTGAGTGACTTCTCACATAAGCATTAATAATCAATACCGTGTGCTACTATGCAACCACACGTATTACTGTACTTTTACTAACGAGTAGTTCAACAGTAACAATGGTAAAACTTCCGCCGTTATTTTAATAAAATATTTTTGTCGTTTTCTCAATCCGACAATAATTCCGTTGTGGGGTCCACCAATGATTGTGTCGTTGTACGAATATTTCTGTTTTAAATCGAATATTTCCCGACCAATCGAATATTATTATAAACAACTTGCGTACTTTGCAAATTTATAAATATTACCCACAACTATAACATTATATCAAATTAACTCCATAATATTCAAAAATGATATTTATAGAAAATTCATCTTTATTTATAAAAGTTGGGGTCTTACAACCTCCCCTTCTTATGAAATTTCGCCCTCGAAATTAGGGTACGTACCTGGTATGTCGAAGAGGTAAGGATACCTTGATTTCATTTCAGATTCTAACTCCCAAGTCATTTCCTCAACATCGTGGTTTCTCCACAAAACTTTGACTTGAGGTATAACCTTGGAGCGTAGAATATGTTCCTTCTTATCCAAGATTTGAACAGGAACTTCTTCATACGTCAAATCCTCCGCTATTTCGTCCGGTTCTAACTCAATAATGTGGTTCGGGTCTTCACATATTTGCGTAACATGGATATGTGAAAAACGTTATGAACACGAGACATACTTGGCGGTTTTAAAGCGAGTCTATAAGCCACAGTTCCTACTCGATCGAGGATTAAAAATGGACCGATGAATCGAGGATTGAGCTTTCTCTCTCTTTCCAAATCTCGTAACTCCTTTCCATGGAGCAACACGTAAGAACACATGATCTCCTACATCAAATTCCACGTCCTTTCGATGAAGATCAGCATAACTCTTTTGTCGATCTTGTGAGGTTTTATACGTTGTCGGATCGTTTGAATCTTTTCTGTAGTCATACGTACCAACTCCGGTCCCAACAACGTTGCTTCACCCACCTCATCCCAGCATACTGGAGAACGACATTTTCTTCCATACAATGCTTCGAATGGAGCCATGCCAATACTTGCTTGATAACTGTTGTTGTAGGAAAACTCTACCAATGGTAAGAACTTGTCCCAACTTCCCTTGAAGTCAAAGACACAGAGTCTTAATAGATCTTCCAGAGTTTGAATAGTCCTCTCTGATTGTCCGTCCGTCTGAGGATGATATGCTGAACTAAATCGTAAATCCGTGCCCATAGCTTTTTGTAAACTAACCCAAAATCGTGAAGTGAATCTTGGGTCTCGGTCAGAAACTATGGATACTGGCATACCATGTAGTCTTACAATCTCGTTTATGTACATACGAGCAAGACGTTCAAGTGTATAAGTTTTTCGTATCGGTAAGAAATGAGCAGACTTGGTCAATCTATCAACAATGACCCAAATCGCATCAATAC
The DNA here is from genome assembly GCA_016801055.1 of Panax notoginseng. Classification (NCBI taxonomy): domain Eukaryota; kingdom Viridiplantae; phylum Streptophyta; class Magnoliopsida; order Apiales; family Araliaceae; genus Panax; species Panax notoginseng. The sequence goes on along the minus strand of CM029012.1, from coordinate 224,566,527 downwards.
CTTGAGAAACCTTAGGAAGATCGGTAACGAAATCCATGGTAATGTTCTCCCACTTCCATTCTGGAATTTCAAGTGGTTGCAATGGACCTTTTGGTACTTGATGCTCCGCTTTGACTCGTTGACAAGTTAGACACCTTGAGATAAACAACGCTATCTCTCTCTTCATATTGCTCAACCAAAATGTATGACGAAGATCATGATACATTTTGGTACTTCCAGGATGGATTGCAAACGGTGTGTTGTGCGCCTCCATCATGATTTCATACTTTAAATCAGGGTTGTTAGGAACACAAAGTCTGGAGTTGACTCGAAGTATTCCTTCTTCATCGATTCTTGCTTCCGGCATAGCACCTTCTTGCACTTTCTTCCTCATACGCATCAGCTCCAGGTCTGTAGCTTGAGCAGCTTTAACTTTATCGATTAAAGTCGGTTCTACTCGTATATTCGCCATCATCACATGGGTCCCTGGAGTCTTTAACTCTATCTCCATCCTTTGCAAGTCACACAAAATGGGCCTTTGTGTTGACAATATCGCACTCGTACTTGCATATGATCTTCTACTCAATGCGTCAGCTACCACGTTCGCTTTTCCAGGATGGTATTGAATGGTATGATCATAATCTTTCAACAGTTCAAGCCAACGTCGTTGTCGCATGTTGAGTTCCTTTTGAGTGAAGAAATATTTGAGGCTTTTATGATCCGTAAAGATCTCCACCTTCTCCCCATACAAGTAATGCCTCCAAATTTTAAGTGCAAAGACAACAGCTGCCAACTCTAGATCATGAGTAGGATAATTCCTCTCATATTCCTTGAGTTGTCTTGATGCATAGGCTATGACTTTTCCATGTTGCATGAGAACGCATCCCAACCCTTTGCTCGAAGCATCACTGTAGATGACAAATCCCTCCGAGCCAGATGGTATTGTTAGAACAGGTGCTGAAATGAGTCTCCTCTTGAGTTCTTGAAAACTCTGCTCACACTCTTCGCTCCAACCGAACTTTGTATCTTTCCGAGTCAGCTGAGTTAATGGAGTAGCGATTCGAGAAAATCCTTCCACGAATCTCCGATAATAACCAGCTAAACCAAGAAAGCTACGTACTTCGATCACTGATTTAGGTTGCTCCCAGCTTTGAATAGCTTCAATCTTTGCCGGGTCAACCGATATTCCACGACTTGATACTACGTGCCCAAGGAATGCCACCTCCTCCAGCCAGAACTCGCATTTCTTCAACTTGGCATAAAGCTTGTATTCACGAAGCTTTTGGAGTACCAGCCTCAAGTGTTGCTCATGATCTTCACGGCTTTTGGAATAAATAAGGATGTCATCAATAAAGACGACCACAAAGTGATCCAAATATTCCTTGAATACCCGGTTCATCATATCCATGAAGGCAGCAGGAGCATTAGTCAATCCAAAGGACATGACTAGGAATTCATAATGCCCGTACCGAGTTCTAAAAGCCGTCTTTGGAATATCCTCAGTTCTAACCTTCAGCTGATGATATCCAGAACGAAGATCGATCTTTGAAAAGAATTGTGCTCCTTGCAACTGGTCAAACAGGTCATCAATACGTGGCAATGGGTACCTATTTTTGATGGTGACATGATTCAACTCCCGATAATCAATACAAAGTCTCATACTTCCATCTTTCTTCTTCACGAATAGCACAGGAGCACCCCAAGGAGAAGTACTAGGACGAATAAAGCCAATGTCTAACAATTTCTGCAGTTGGATCTTTAACTCCTGAAGTTCAATAGGAGCCATTCGATATGGGGCTTTGGAAATGGGTTTTGTACCGGGTTCAAGGTCGATACAAAATTCAATTTCACGCTCTGGGGGTAGGCCAGGAAGTTCTTCAGGGAATACGTCAGGGAATTTATTAACAATAGAAATATCATTCAAACTGACGTATTTTTGTTTAGATCCGTGACATGAGCTAAGAAAGCTTGACATCCATTTTTCAATAAACGAATAGCTTTATGGCTTGAGATGACAGCGATTGATTTTAATGGTTTGGTTGCTTGAATTCGCATAATAGGTCGATTAGGAATATGAAAGCTAACAACCTTACGAAAATAATCAATTTTTGCATGATGAGTAGTTAACCAATCAATCCCTAGAATCACGTCAAATGCAAGTATTTTTAATAAAATAAGATCGACAGGTAATGTGTGGGTACTAACTTGAACCAAACAAGACTTATAAACCGTAGATGTAATGAAGGTTTCTCCCAATGGAGTTTCAACAGATAAGTCAAAGTCTAATTTCTCCGGAATCAAATTTAATCGATGAGCGCAAGTAGGAGAAATAAAAGAATGGGTAGAAACGGTATCAAATAAAGTATAGACTTCGTTAGAGTTTATGATAAGCTTACCCGTGATTACCTCATTCGGGTTCCTTGCGTTCTGGGAGTTCACAACAAACGCTCTCCCTTGCACAACCGGTTTTGACTTTTCTGGGACGGCCTTTGGTGCCTCCATCCTAGCTGAATTTGTTTTTGGTAAACGACAAAATCGAGCTAAATGACCTTCTCTTCCATAATTATAACATGCTTTAGACGGCATCGCGCAGTTTGGACTGATGTGCCCCTCCCCTCCGCATTTAAAACATATGATAGGTGGTCGTTCTCCTTCCTTAACAACGGGTGCTAGTGCTGACGTCTTTCCATCATTGTTGAATCTCCTCTTCTTGAAATGACCATTTTTATTGTTTTGGCCCTGATTACCACCGAAGTGATTATCATTTCTGGCCTGTTGATTCCCTCCACGCTTGTTGTCACCGCTTCGATGAATGCTCTCACTTTATTATCATTTTGTCGACTGCTCTCTTTTGGTTGCGTTGACTCGTTATCGCGCTCCACTAACTGAGCCCTATTCACAACATCTGAATACAAACACAGTTTATGAGAAATAAGATGTTGACGTATCTCATGTTTCAAACCTCGCAAAAACATTCGCGTCATTCGCTCTTCATTATCCACCAAGTGGGACGCAAATCGGGACAACTCAGCAAACTTGGCTTCGTACTGCGACACGGTCATGTTGTTTTGCTCCAACTTGATAAATTCCACCTCCTTCATGTGACGAATACTCTCGGGAAAGTATTTGTCGTTAAACAGCTCTTGGAACTTCCCCCAAGACATCTTCAGTGCGGCAGGTTGAGTACGCTTTATCGATTCCCACCAGTAATCTGCCTCTCCTCGCAACATAAAGGCGGCAAAGGGAACCTTTTGCTCCTCGGAGCAACCCAAGACATCAAATATCTTGGTGATCTGCTTTATCCATGTTTCAGCTACAAGTGGTTTGGGTTCTCCCTTAAACTCCGGTGGTCCCAGCTCCTTAAACTGTTTAGCGGTGACCGCCTGAGAGTTTCCAGTATTTCCACCTACATTGTGGACAGGAGCCGCTTTCACCTGTTGTTGCATGAATTGCATAAAGCCTCTGAACATTTGATCATTCATCATTTGGTCAGTGTTGTTGTTTACATGAGGATTGTCACCTTCCTGATGCACATTATCCTGATTATTGATATGTGGTGAATCAACAGTCGCCTGTGCTCCATTGCTATTCTCAACATTCTCAGATGCCATTTTCAGATACTGCCACAAAATAAAAGTTAATTGATATGTCATATAATATCCTTATATTATGACCGACCAATTAAATACCATACAAATAAACTTAGGTAGGTCATACTAGCGAAAGAATTCCCCGTCTCTCCCCTCCTAGTTCTATTCTCACCTCTTAGCCAAGGATCATATCCCTAAGCTCTGATACCAACTGTGACGCCCCCAAAATTAGGTATACATCACCCATCTTGGGTCGTCAGATACATAGTACAAAATACAAATACAACTTACTAATACAACTGTCGTGTACAATACGACAAAACATAAACTGTGAGTTTGAATACAAATATTATCTTCTAGAGAGTATTCATACTCAAAAGGAGTCCTCATTACATTTATTAACACACTATTATATAGAATAGTGAGGACTACTAACTAATACTATCATTCGAACCATCACTCCGTTCCCGACTTGCCCCAGCTACGTTCTCATTTCCTGAAGAGAACAGTGAAAGAAAGGGTGAGCTCAACTAACCCAGTAAGAAATATTATGACTAAGATAATGCAGAATAAATTATCATTAGCTTTCAACAATGTTAAACTGATAAAATATAATAGACATCAAGTTTAACTGCAGCGGAACAAGCAATCCATTAAAAGAGTCAAGTAGAAAATAAACTCTACTATCTTTTATGATTTAAAAGGTTTTTCAACACTGCTATCGCTGAGACTCAGCTTAATAAAATAATCCGCATCATCGAATCACCCCTGCACTACGGCCAAGTATATTCGTGTATTCATTAATGGTCATGATCATGCCAACAACTGTCCATCAATGCACTACGGGCCAATGAGGACTTTTACCACATCATTTGTAACATTACGGTCATGATTATACCGAATAATCCCTGGTCATAATCATACCAAGTCCATCTATGCACTACAGGCCACAGATGACTTTCAATATTTTATAAACATGAGGATGATGACAATGATATAAGAATTCAATAAAACAAGTTCAAGAATTAATTTATCCAAGAATTAACGTCCAAATTGTCAACATGATACTGCATTGTGGAGTAAAATTCAAGAATACTTAGAAGAATATTTTCATGAAAAGATACTGGATGAACGCAATTATCAAGGATATTCCACAAATTTCATGGAGTATAGAAGTCAAAACTTAACCAACTGAGTACAATAAAGAATGGAATAACAAAAGAAATCACCATGCATGCGATAGACCGCACAGACAGGTTATTCCAACAGAATAATAAATAATGGAACCAGGTCCGGCGTAAACGCACAGACAGGATATTCCGACAGAATAATAAATAATGGAACCAGGTCCGGCGTAAACGCACAGACAGGATATTCCGACAGAATAATAAATAATGGAACCAGGTCCGGTGTAAAACACACAGACAGGATGTTCCAACAGAATAATAATAAAAACGGAACCAGGTCCGGTGTAAAACACACAGACAGGATGTTCCAACAGAATAATAATAAAAACGGAACCAGGTCCGGTGTAAAACACACAGACAGGATGTTCCAACAGAATAATAGAAGAATGTCACCAAGTATAGGGTAGACCGCGTATACAGGTTATTCCAACAGAATAATAAGAAATGGAATAACAACAGTTCTCTTCATGAATAAGAAAGAATAACACCCCTTACCGTTTTAAAGAAGAGCTGAAATAAGGAAGTAGTTAAGTAGCAGAATACTCTTCTTCTCTCTCTCTATAGTTTCTCTCTATAGTTTCTCTCTCTAGAGTTCAGTGAATTCGTAAGAAATAATGAAGGAATGAGCTGCTATTTATAGAAAAATAGAATGCATAGTAACTAATCCATGAACGGTCTAGATTGATTACTTTAATCTGACGGTCCATATTTAAAGAAAAATCTTTTAAATAAAATATAATATATTCTATTTATAGAATAACTTTAATAAAGTATTCTGTTTTATATAAAAAGATGTTTCTGTTTTATTACGTTAATAATACGAATAAAACAAAACGTCATTATCGCTAAATAATTCATATTATTAACTGACAATAATGGAATCAAACTGAGTGACTTCTCACATAAGCATTAATAGTCAATACCGTGTGCTACTATGCAACCACACATATTACTGTACTTTTACTACCGAGTAGTTTAACAGTAACAATGGTAAAACTTTCGCCGTTATTTTTAATAAAATATTTTTGTCGTTTTCTCAATCCGACAATAATTCTGTTGTGGGGTCCACCAATGATTGTGTCATTGTACGAATATTTCCTGTTAAAACGAATATTCCCCGACCAATCGAATATTATATAACAACTTGCGTACTTTGCAAAATTTATAAATATTACCCACAACTATAACATTATATCAAATTAACTCCACAATATTCAAAAATAATATTTATAGAAAATTCATCTTTATTTATAAAAGTTGGGGTCTTACAGTAATATTATTTCGTTACAGATTTTGAATTCTACACTCATTTTGTTAAAGTATGACTTCTATACTCCTTGAAATTAGTAGAATATCCTTAAAATTTGCACTTCATCTAGTATCTTTTCATGAAAATGTTATTCTGAGCATTATTGATAATTTTTAATCTTTTCATGCTGGGTTACTATTCACGGGGTACTATTCTCGAAGTACTATTCACGGGATACTATATATCCGGGGTACTATTCATGATAAAAATTTATTTCTTTTCGGTCCAAATTATTTTTGATACAATATTATTCTTAAATTTTACTACACAAAGCAATTTCATGTTGATAATTTGGACATATTGAATTCTGGATAAATTAAATTATAAATCTTTAAAATTTATTCTAGTTCTTATTTAATTGAATTCTTATATCATTGTTATCATCTTCATGCTTATATTATGATGAAAGTCATCTTTAGCCCCTAGTGCATAGATGGACTGTTGATTGGTATGATTATGACAAGGGATTATTCGGTATAATCATGATCTGTAATGTTACAAATGATGTGGTAAATGTCTTTATTGGCCCGTAGTGCATTTATGGACAGTTGTTGACATGATCATGATCATTGGTGATAACACAAATATCCTTGGCCCGTATAGATAATTCATGGACATCATACTAATGAATATCCTTGGCCCGTAGTTCATGGATAATTCAGTGATGATGATTATTTATTGAGCTGAGTCTTAGCGATTAAATTGATGATAAACTTTTTAAATCATAAAAGATAGTAGATTTTATGCTCTACTTGACTTTTCTAATAGATTGCTTGTTACGACGCAGTTAAACTTTATGTTTATTGTATTTTATCAGTTTAACACTGTTGAAGGCTAACAATAATTTATTCTACATTATTTTAGTCATAATATTTCTTACTGGGGTAGTTGAGCTCACCCTTTTGCTTTCATTATTCTCTTCAGAAAATGAGAACGTAGCCGGGACTAGTCGAAGAATAGAATGACGGTTCGAGATAGTGGTTGTAGTAGTCCTCATTATTTTATAAAATAGTGTGATAATAATTGTAATATGGACTCCATTTGAGTTTATATACTGTCTACTATACAATATTCATGTAAAAAATTTCAGCTACGTTTTTGTCATATTGTATAAGGAAGTTTGTATTTAAGTTCTGTACCATGTATTTGGCGACTCAGAATGGTTGATGTATACCTCTTTTGGGGGTGTCACGTATCAAAGGTTAGGAATATGATCCCTGGCTAAGATGTGAGACTAGAATTAGGAGGGGAGAGACGGGTAAATCTTTCGCTAGTATGACCTACCTAAGTTTATTTTGTTATTCAATTGGTCGGTCAGAACATAGGGGTATTATGTGGTATGTCAATTAACCTTTATTTTGTGACAATATTTAAAAATGGCATATGAAAATGTTAAGATAAGCAATGGAGCACAGGAGACCGTTGAGTCACCACAAATTAATAACCAGGATAATGTGCATCAGGAAGGCAACAATCCTCATGTAAACAACAACACTGACCAAATGATGAACGATGGGATGTTCATAGACTTTCTGCAATTCATGCATCATCAGGCGAGAGAGACTCTTGTGGAAAATGCAGGTGGAAACACTGGCAACTCACGGATGGTCACCGCTAAGCAGTTCAAGGAGTTGGGACCATCAAAGTTTTTGGGAAAGTCAGAACCAATTAAGGCAGAGACGTGGATAAAGCAGATCACCAAAATATTTGATGTCTTGGGATGCTTCGAGGAGCAAAAAATTCCCTTTGCCACCGTCATGTTGAGAGGAGAGGCATATTATTGGTAGGAATTTATAAAACGTACTCAACTTGCTGCACTGAAGATGTCTTGGGAGAAGTTCCAAGAACTGTTCAACGACAAGTACTTCCCCGAAAGTATTCGTCACATGAAGGAAGTGGAGTTCATCAAGTTGGAGCAAAACAATATGACCGTGTCGCAGTACGTGGCTAAGTTTGCCAAGTTGTCCCGGTTTGCATCCCACTTGGTTGAAAATGAGGAGAGAATGGCTCGAATGTTTCTGCGATGTTTGAAACCTGAAATACGTTAATACCTCATTTCTCACAAACTGTGTTTGTATTTAGATGTTGTAAATAGGGCTCAGTTATTGGAGCGCGATAATAAGTCAACCCAACCAAGAGAGAGCAGCTGGTAAAATGATAATACCAGTGTTAGCAGTCATCGAAGCGGTGACAACAAACGTGGAGGGAATCAACATGCCAGAAATGGTAACCACTTCGGTGGTAATCATGGCCAAGACAATAAAAATAGAAATTTCAAGAAGAGAAGATTCAATAATGATGGAAAGACGTCAGCACCAGCACCTATTGTTAAGGAAGGAGAATGACCACCAATCGTATGCTTCAAATACGGAGGGGAGGAACACATCAGTCCAAACTGCACGATGCAGTCCAAAACATGTTATAATTGCAGAAGGAAAGGTCACCTAGCCCGATTTTATAGTGTAGTGAAGACAAGTCCAGCTGGGACGGAGGCACCAAAGGCCGTCCCAGAGAAGTCAAAGCCGATAGTTCACGGGAGAGCGTTTGTCGTAACATCTCAAAAAGCGAGGAACCCAAACGAGTTCATTACAGGTAAGCTAATCATAAACTCTTACGAAGTCTATACCTTATTTGATACCGGTTCTACCCATTCTTTTATTTTTCCTACTTGCGCTCAACGTTTAAATTTAACTCCGAAAAAATTAGACTTTGACTTATTTGTTGAAACTCTATTGGGAGAAATCTTCATTACATCCACTGTTTATAAGTCTTGTTTGATTCAAATTGGCACCCGCACGTTATCTGTCGATCTTATCTCTTTAAAAATACTTGCATTCGATGTGATTTTAGGAATTGATTGGTTAACTAATCATCATGCTAAAATTGATTATTTTCGTAAGGTTGTTTGTAAGACCCCGAATTTTATGAAATAAAAGCATTCAATTTTTCTATTTAGTAAATGATTAAATTGATAACAAGTTAAAGTTAAGGGTAATATATGAAAATTTTTAAAATACGCAAGTGGTTATAAAATACTCATTGTTGTCGGAAAATATTCGTTTGGTCGTGGAATATTCTTTCTGTCGGAGAATATTTGTACGACGGCATAGCCAGTTGTGGGCCCCATAACAAAATAACTGTCGGATAAAAAAAATGACAAAATTGAGTTTTTACAAATAACGGCGTAGTTGTTACCGTTAACACTGTCAGAATACCCGGTGGATAAAGTAAAGTAATACGCGTTATTACACAGTAGCACACGATATTGCACAGTATTTTTGAATTATTGATTCTTACGTAAGAAGACACTACTCAATAATTGTTATAGTAATTACTGTTTAATATTTTATTGATTCAATAATTGCTACGTTGATATTTTATATTATTGTTGTTCAATAATTATCACTGCACAGTATTTTCTATTATCAGATCAATAATTCATATTATTTGAATAATATTATTAGATAACATTATTGGCAATGTCTAGAAAGTTCTGTATAAGGAGAGGTTTGGTCATTTAATTGCGCGCCAGTAAGGAGAAATCCTTATTGGAAAGCCCCCTCTTTCTTGGGAACTACCTGGTTGTCATTATTGTGATTCTGTAATATTATTTGTGAATAATTAATTATTGATTTATATGATAAGAAAATATTTATTTGATGTGGATATAAATGATGGATTTATTTATGTGGTTATAAATGAAGGAATTAATGTTGAGGTATTTTATCAGTATTTTGTCGGATTGGAGGTATTAAAAGATCAAATCAGTGTTCTTACAGCTTTATTGTGTGAGTTATAATTTTTAATCTGACCGTTGGATCGTTGTGATTTTTGGATATGTTATACATATATAAGTTGAGTATATGTTCACAAATTTTGAACCGTTAAAAATGAATGAATGATTTGTTATGAATTTTAAGAGGTGATTGATTCGAAAATTAAGTTTATAAATGATTTTGGTGGAAAATTCTAGAAATGGTGGGCCCCACTTTTAGTTGTTGGAGAAGATGGCTAATTTTTGGTGGGTGAAATAGCAGTAGGTAAAGCCGTCAGGTAGCAGGTCAAGTCTGCTTCGGCGTGCTAACATTTTCCTATAAATAGAGAGCTAAGTTAGAATTGAAAATCACACCAGAAACAAGTTTTCTCTCTTTCTCTTTCTAGATTATTGAGTGTATTTTGGGAGTATTTAAATACTTTGTGAGTTTCTATTCATTAGTGCAAGTTTTCTTTAGCCTTATACCGATATTCCGATCAGAAGTACTGATATTTTGAGGTAAGGGATATTATCTTCTTCTTAAATGATATTTTCTTCAATTTCATTATGTCGAAATATTGATATGAACTTTTTATCAAATTTAGAACTTTTTGTGTCGGGGTTACTATTCACGTATACGTTACTATTCACGAATACGGCACTATTCACGAAAAAATAAATTTTTTTTTGTCCAAGTTGTTTATTATGGTTACTATCTTTGATTGTATCCATGTTTTAATCTTTATTTTTGAATTCTGCTTTAAAATTAGTTATTATGGAGTATTATTGAACTTGGATAAACTGTAATACGAATTCCTAATATTTGTTCTTTTATCTCACTGGATTCGTTTTCTTTAAAATAATTTTCATCATCCTCAGTCCTAAATGATGATACTACTGAATATCTTTGGCCTGTAGTGCAAAGTTATATGATTACCTGATGAATATCTTTGGCCTGTAGTGCAAAGATGAACAGGTGTTGAGATGAACATGACCAACTGGTGATACAAATGAATATTTTGGCTTGTAGTGCAAAGATGAATATTTGATTCAAGATGTATATTGATTGATGTTACAGGAATAAAATATTGATGATGGACTTTTAAATCTTAGAAGATATTAGAATTCTTTCTCTACTTGAATCTTCTAATGGAATGTTATTTCCGCTGCAATTGTTGATCTAAAGCTTGTTGTCTATTATATTTTATCAAATTTTCTCTGTTGAAGACTAACGATAATTTGTTGTATATTATCTTAGTCATAATATTTCTTACTGGGCTAGTTGAGCTCACCCTTTTTGTTCTATTTTCTTCTCAGGAGGAGATAGTATAGCAGGAACTAGCCGGGGTATGGAGTGACGGCTTTAGAAAGTTGTTTAGCAGTCCTCACTATTTTTGTAAAATAGTGTATCAATAATTGTAATGAGGACACCTTTTGAGTTTTTATACTATCTATTTGTATTCAAACTCACAGTATATGTGTTGTCGTATTTTGCACGACAATTGTATTACTGAGGTTGTATTTATTTTTGTACTATGTATTTGGTGACTCAGAATGGGTGATGTATACCTGTTTTGGGGGTGTCACAGTTGGTATCAGATGTAAGACCCCAACTTATTAATAAATGAAATTAAATTTCCTCTATTTATTATTTTGAAATAAAAAGGGTTAATTTGATTAATGTGGTTAGTTATGGGTAAAATGCGTAAATATTTTAAATAAGCAAGTGGTTATAAAATATTCATTTTTGATCGGTGAATATTCGTTTGGTCGTGGAATATTCTTGCTGTCGGAGAATATTCGTACGACGGCGCAGCCTTGTGTGGGCCCCATAACGGAAAGCGAATAGATGAAGAAAACGACAAGTAGAAGTTGTTTATAAATAACAGCGTAGTTGTTACCGTTAATACTATTAGAATATCTGGTGGTTAAAATATAGTAGCACATGGTATTGCACCAATTATTGATTCTTATGTAAGAAGACACTACTTAATAATTGTTACAGTAGTTACTGTTCAATATTTTATTTTATTGATTCAATAATTACGGCGTTGATATTTTATATTATTGTTGTTCCAATAATTGTTGCTGCACAATATTTTTCATTATCAGATCAATAATTCATATTATTTGAATAATATTATTAGATAGCATTATTGACAATGTCTAGAAAGTTCTATCTAAAGAGAGGTTTGGTCATCTAATTGCGTACTAGTAAGAAAAAATCCTTATTAAAAAGCTCCCTCTTTCCTAGGAACGGCCTGGTTGTCATAAATACGATTCTGTAATATTATTTGTGAATAATTAATTATTGATTCATATGATAAAGAAATATTTATTCTATGTGGATATAAATGTTGGATATATTTATTGTGGTTAAAAATGAAGGAGTTAATGTTGAGGTGTTATTAGTATTTTTATCGGAATGGAGGTATTAAAAATCAAATCTGGGTTTTTGAGAAATATTACGGGGGTTATAATTTTTAATCCGACCGTTGGATCGTGGTAATTTTTAGATATATTTTTCATATATAAGTTGAGTATATGTCCACAAATTTTGAACCGTTAAAAATGAACGTATGATTTGTTATAAATTTTACGAGATGACTGGTTCAGAAATTGTAGAAGTTGCGGAATTTATCATTTTGGTGAAAAATTCTAGAATTAGTGGGCCCTACTTTTGGTTGGTGAAAATGTACTGAGATTTTTATTCAAATGTGGTGGGTGGTAATAGTAGCAAGTAAAGCCATCAGGTTTCAGGTTAAGTCTGCTTCGGTGTGCTAACATTTTCCTATAAATAGAGGGCTAAGTTAGAATTGAAAATTATACCAAAAATAAGTTTTCTCTCTCTAGATTATTGAGTGTATTTTGGGAGTATTTAAATACTTTGTGAGTTTCTATTCATCAGTGTAAGTTTTCTTCAGCCTTATACCGATATTCCGATCAGAAGTACTGATATTTTGAGGTAAGGGATATTATCTTCTTCTTAAATGATATTTTCTTCAATATCATTATGCCAAAATATTGATATGAACTTTTTATCAAATTTAGAACTTTTTGTGTCGGGATTACTATTTACGTATACGGCACTATTCACGAATACGGTACTATTCACCGAAAAATAAAATTTTCTTCTTTTTAACCAAGTTGTCTATTATGGTTACTATCTTTGATTGTATCCATGTTTTGATCTTTATTTTTGAATTCTACTTCAAAATTAGTTATTATGGGGAATTATTGAACTTGGATAAACTGTAATACGAATCCCTAATATTTGTTCTTTTATCGCACTGGATTCGTTTTCTTTAAAATATTTTTTATCATCCTCAGTCCTAAATGATGATACTACTGAATATCTTTGGCCTATAGTGCAAAGATGTATGATTACCTGATAAATATCTTTAGCCTGTAGTGCAAAGATGAACAGGTGTTGAGATGAACATGACTGACTGGTGATACAACTGAATATGTTTGGCCTGTAGTGCAAAGATGAATATTTGGTTAAAGATGATTATTAATTGATGTTACAGGGATAAAATATTGATGATGGACTTTTAAATCTTAGAAGATATTAGAATTCATTCTCTACTTGACTCTTCTAATGGTTTGCTGTTTCCGCTGCAGTTGTTGATCTAAAACTTGTTGTCGATTATATCCTATCAGATTTTTCTCTGTTGAATACTAATGATAATTTGTTGTATATTATCTTAGTCATGATATTCTTTACTGGGCTAGTTGAGCTCACCTTTTTCTTTTTTGTTCTATTTTTCTTCTCAGGAGGTGAGAACATAGCAGGATCTAGTCGGGGTATGGAGTGATGGTTCTAAAAAGATGTTTTAGCAGTCCTCACTATTTCTGTAAAATAGTATTTGAATAATTGTAATGAGGACTTATTTGAGTGTGGATATTGTCTAGAAGACAATATTTGTATTTAAACTCACAGTATATGTTGTCGTATTTTACACGACAATTGTATTATTGAAGTTGTAGTTTGCTTTTTGTACCATGTATTTGGCGACTCAGAATGGGTGTTGTATACCTATTTTGGGGGCGTCACATCAGTGCTTAGGGATATGGTCTCTGGCGGAGATCGGAAAATAGAACTAGGAGGGGAGAGATGAGTAAATCATTAGCTAGTGTGTCCTACCTAAGCTTATTTGTTGGTCAATCATAATATCGGGATATTATGTGATATGTTAATTTGTTCAATTAACCTTTTTTTTAAAGCTATATTCTAGAATGATATCTGAAATACAGGAGATGAGCAATGGAGAAATCATGATGATAGGGAAGATGAAATCTAAAATAAAAGTAAGGTATTCTCAACTCTTCGAAATACCAGGTACGTAAATTTTGGGGACGAAATTTCATAAGGAGGGGAGAATATAAGACCCCGAATTTTTTGAAATAAAAGTAATCAATTTTTCTATATTGTAAATGGTTAAATTGATAACAAGTTAAAGTTAAGGGTAATATATGAAATTTTTTAAAATACGCAAGTGGTTATAAAATACTCATTGTTGTCGAGAAATATTCGTTAGGTCGTGGAATATTCTTTCTGTCGGAGAATATTTATACGACGGCACAGCCAGTTGTGGGCCCCATAACAAAATAATTGTCAGATGAAAAAAATGACAAAATTGAGTTTTTACAGATAACGGCGTAATTGTTACCGTTAACACTGTCGGAATACCCTGTGGGTAAAGTAAAGTAGTACGCGTTGTTGCACTGTAGCACACGGTATTCCACAATATTTTTAAATTATTGATTCTTACGTAAGAAGACATTACTCAATAATTGTTACAGTAATTACTGTTCAATATTTTATTAATTCAATAATTGCTACGTTGATATTTTATATTATTGTTGTTCAATAATTGTCACTGCACAGTATTTCCTATTAACAGATCAATAATTCATATTATTTGAATAATATTATTAGATAACATTATTGACAATGTCTAGAAAGTTCTGTCTAAGGAGAGGTTTGGTCATCTAATTGCGTGCCAGTAAGGAGAAATCCTTATTGGAAAGCCCCCTCTTTCCTGAGAACTGCCTGATTGTTATTATTGTGATTATGTAATATTATTTGTGAATAATTAATTATTGATTTATATGATAAGAAAATATTTATTTGATGTGGATATAAATGATGGATTTATTTATATGGTTATAAATGAAAGAATTAATGTTGAGGTATTTTATCAGTATTTTATCGGATTGGAGGTATTAAAAGATCAAATCAGTGTTCTTACAGCTTTATTGTGTGAGTTATAATTTTTAATCTGACCGTTGGATCGTTGCAATTTTTGGATATATTATACATATATAAGTTGAGTATATGTTCACAAATTTTGAACCGTTAAAAATGAACGAATAATTTGTTATGAATTTCAAGAGGTGACTGATTCGAAAATTAGGTTTATAAATGATTTTGATAAAAAATTCTAGAAATGGGTGGGCCCCACTTTTGGTTATTGGGGAAGATGGCTGATTTTTGGTGGGTGGAATAGTAACAGGTAAAGCCATCAGGTAGCAGGTCAAGTCTGCTTCGGCGTGCTAACATTTTCTTATAAATTGAGGGCTAAGTTAGAATTGAAAATCATATCAGAAACAAGTTTTCTCTCTTTCTCTCTCTAGATTATTGAGTGTATTTTGTGAATATTTAGATACTTTGTGAGTTTCTATTTATCAATGCAAGTTTACTTCAGCCTTATACCGATATTCCGATCAGAAGTACTGATATTTTGTGGTAAGGGGTGTTATATTCTTCTTAAAATGATATTTTCTTCAATATCATTATACCAAAATGTTGGTATAAATTTTTTATCAAATTTAGAACTTTTTGTGTCGGGGTTACTATTCACGTATACGTTACTATTCACGTATACGGCACTATTCACGAATACGGCACTATTCACCGAAAAATAAAATTTTCTTCTTTTTGTCCAAGTTGTTTATTATGGTTATTATCTTTGATTGTATCCATGTTTTGATCTTTATTTTTAAATTCTGCTTCAAAATTGGTTATTATGGAGTATTATTGAACTTGGATAAACTGTAATATGAATCCCTAATATTTGTTCTTTTATCTCACTGGATTCGTTTTCTTTAAAATATTTTTCATCATCCTCAGTCCTAAATGATGATACTACTGAATATTTTTGGCATGTAGTGCAAAGATGTATGATTACCTGATGAATATCTTTAGCCTGTAGTGCAAAGATGAACAGGTGTTGAGATGAACATGACCAACTGGTGATACAAATGAATATCTTTGGCTTGTAATGCAAAGATGAATATTTGATTCAAGATGTATATTGATTGATATTACAGGGATAAAATATTGATGATGGACTTTTAAATCTCAGAAGATAGTAGAATTCTTTCTCTACTTGACTCTTCTAATGGATTGCTGTTTCCGCTGCAGTTGTTGATCTAAAACTTGTTGTCTATTATATTTTATCAGATTTTCCCTGTTGAAAACTAACGATAATTTGTTGTATATTATCTTAGTCATAATATTTCTTACTGGGCTAGTCGAGCTCACCCTTTTTGTTCCATTTTCTTCTCAGGAGGAGATAGTATAGCAGGAACTAGTCGGGGTATGGAGTGACGGTTTTAAAAAGTTGTTTAGCAGTCCTCACTATTTTTGTAAAATAGTGTATCAATAATTGTAATGAGGACTCCTTTTGAGTTTTTATACTCTCTATTTATTTTCAAACTCACAGTATATGTGTTGTCGTATTTTGCACGACAATTGTATTATTGAGGTTGTATTTATTTTTGTACCATGTATTTGGCGACTCAGAATGGGTGATTTATATCTGTTTTGGAGGCGTCACATTGTTAGCTTTTATATTTCTAACGAACCTATTATGCGAATTCAAGCAACCAAATCACTAAAGTTAATTACTGTCATATCAATCCATAAAGTTATTCGTTTATTGAAAAACATATGTCAAGCTTTCTTTGCCTATGTCACGGATTTAAACAAAAATATGTCAGATATGAATGATATTTTTATTGTTAATAAATTTCCTGACGTATTCTCTGAAGAACTTCCTGGCCTACCCCCAGAGCGTGAAATCGAATTTGGTATTGACTTTGAACCCGGTACAAAACTAATTTCTAAAGCCCCATATCGAATGACTCTTATTGAACTTCAGGAGTTAAAGACCCAACTGCAGGAATTGTTAGACATCGATTTCATTCGTCCTAGTACGTCTATAAGACCCCAACTTATTATAAATGAAATTGAATTTTCTCTATTTATTATTTTAAAATAGTAAGGGTTGAATTGATTAATGTGGTTAGTTATGGATAAAATATGCAAATAGTTCAAATAAATAAATGGTTATAAAATATTAATTATTGTCGGGAAATATTCGTTTAGTCGTGGAATATTCTTACTGTCGGGGAATATTCGTACGATGGCGCAGCTTTGTGTGGGCCCCATAACGGAAATCGATTAGATGAAAAAAACGACAAGTATAAGTTGTTTATAAATAACGACGTAGTTGCTACCGTTAATACTATTGAAATACTCGGTGGTTAAAACACAGTAACACACGGTATTGCACCAATTATTGATTCTTACGTAAGAAGGCACTACTCAATAATTGTTACAGTAATTACTGTTCAATATTTTATTTTATTGATTCAATAATTGCTACGTTTATATTTTATATTACTGTTGTTTCAATAATTGTCACTACACAGTATTTTATATTATCGGAGCAATAATTCATATTATCTGAATAATACTATTAGATAACATTATTGGCAATGTATAGAAAGTTTTGTGTAAGGAGAGGCTTGGTCACCTAATTGCGCGCCAGTAAGGAGAGATCCTTATTGAAAAGCCCCCTCTTTCCTAGGAACGGCCTGGTTGTCGATATTTTGATTCTGTAATATTATTTGTGAATAATTAATTATTGATTTATATGATAAGAAAAATATTCATTTTATGTGGATATAGATGGAAAAAATTTTAAAGTGGCAATTGTTAAAAAAATTATATTTTATTTTTTTTGATAAAATAATTTATTTAATTATATTATTATAATATAATAATGGTGATATTTTTACAATAAATGTGGAATATATGAGTATATGAGGAGGAGTAGTATTTTTATTACTAAAAATATTTAAAACATGTTAAACATGTTTGTGACCCCATTTCTTGACTGAAATTTGATTATAGCCTGTAAAATCGTCCGTTTGTAAATTTCGGTCAATTTTTGTTTTGAATTTGGAAAAATTTTCTTTTGTAAAGTTATAGAGAATGGAATTTCCTATGAAAAGGGCATGAGGTTCGAATTTTTCTGATAAAAGGGCTATTTATTATGAATTATTGAAGTTCTGAAGTTTTAAAATAATTGATTCTTGAAGTTTTAAATATTTTTTTTTAATAAAAACATTTTTTACTCTTTGGTGGGTCCCACTTGCACATGTTAATGGCTGAATTCAGATCTTTAAAAGTGGGCGTAGGAAAAATTTAATAAATAAAATTATTTTATTAAATTTTCTGCTTTGGTGTTCTAAGTATTTTCCTATAAATAGGGTGCTTAGGTTAGAATTAAAAATCACACCAGAAACTGAAGTTTTCTCTCTCTTTCTCTCTCTATATTATCGAGCGTATTCTTGTGAGTATTTTAAGACTTTGAGTGTTGCTATACGGTGCAAGTTCCCTTCAACACTATATCCAGTATTCCAGTCAGAAGTACTGTCTTTTTGAGGTAAGGGATGTTATTTTTTTTATAGATGATATTATTTCTTTCAATATCATTATGTCGAAATATTGATTTGAACTTTTTATCAAATTCAAAACTTTTAGTGTCGGGATTACTATTCACGTATACGGCACTATTCACGCATACGGCACTATTCACGAATACGGCACTATTCACCGAGAAATTAAATTTTCCTTTTTTCTCTTTTCAAGATATCTATTATGGATACTAGCTTTGATTATATCCATGATTTGATCATTCTTGAATTTTACTCCACTATGGTTATTTATGAAGTATTTTTGAACTTGGATTGTTTAAAGTACGAATCCTTAATATTTATTCTTTTGTTTCACTGGATTCGTTTTTTTAAAAATATTTTTCATCATTCTCAGTCCTAAATGATGATATTACTGAATATCTTTGACCTGTAGTGCAAAGATGAATGATTTTCTGATGAATATCTTTGGCCCGTAGTGCAAAGATGAACATGTGTTTAGATGAATATGACCAACTGATGAATATCTTTGGCCTGTAGTGCAAAGATGAATATTTGATTCAAGATGTATATTGATTGATGTTACAGGGATAAAATATTAATGATGGACTTTTAAATTCATAAATGGTAGTAGATTTCATCCTCTACTTAACTCTTCCAATGAATTATTATTTCTGCTACGAATATTGATTTAAAATTTTTTGTATATTGTATTCTATTAGATTTTTTTCCCTGTTGAGGACTAACGATAATTTGTTCTATATTATCTTAGTCATAATATTCTTTACTGGGCTAGTTGAGCTCACCCTTTCCTTTTTGTTCCATTTTTCTTCTCAAGAGGCGAGAATGTAGCGAGTACTAGTCGGGGTATGGAATGATGGTTCTAGAAAGATGTTTTAGTAGTCTTCACCATTTTTGTAAAATAAAGTATCAATAATCGTTATGAGGACTTATTTGAGTGTGGATATTGTCTAAAAGACAATAGTTGTATTTTAAACTCAAAGTTTATGTGTTGTATTAATAAAGTTGTAGTTATTTCTATACAATGTTATTGACAACTCAAAATGGGTGATGTATACCTATTTTGGCGGCGTCACAACGTCTCCTTGGGGTGCTCCTATTTTATTCGTAAAGAAACAAGATGGAAGTATACAATTTTGTATTGACTATCGGGAGTTGAATCATGTCACCATAAAAAATAGGTACCCGTTGCCTCGCATTGATGACCTGTTTGACCACTTGCAGGGTGCTAAATTCATTTCAAAGATCGATCTTCATTCTAGATATCACCAGTTAAAGATTAAAACTGATGACATTCCAAAGACTGCTTTCAGAATTTGGTACGGGCATTACGAATTCCTACTCATGTCTTTTGGATTGACTAATGCTCCTGCTGCCTTTATGGATATGATGAACTGAGTATTCAAGGAATATTTAGATCATTTCGTGGTTGTCTTTATTGATGACATCCTCATTTACTCCAAAAGCCGTGAAGATCATGAGCAACACTTGAGGCTGATACTTTAAAAGCTTCGTGAAAACAAGTTATATGCCAAGTTTAAGAAAAGCGAGTTCTGGCTTGAGGAAGTAGCATTCCTCAGGCATGTGATATCAAATCACGGAATATCTGTTGACCCAGCGAAGATTGAAGCAATTCAAAGATGGGAGCAACCTAAGTCAGTGACCAAAGTACGTAGCTTTCTGGGCTTAGCTGTTTATTATCGGAGATTCGTGGAAGGATTTTCTCGAATCGCTACTCCATTAACTCAGCTTACTCGAAAAGATATAAAATTCGGTTGGAGCGAGGAATGTGAGAAGAGTTTTCATGAACTCAAGAGGAGACTCATTTCAGCACCTGTTCTGACAATACCATCTGGTTCGGACGGATTTTTCATCTATAGCGATGCTTCAGGAAAAGGGTTAGGATGTGTTCTCATGCAACATGGAAAAGTCATAGCCTATGCCTCACGACAATTCAAAGAATATGAGAGAAATTATCCTACTCATGATCTAGAGTTGGCAGCAGTCGTTTTTGCGCATAAAATCTGGAGGCATTACCTGTATGGGGAGAAGGTGGAGATCTATATCGATCATAAAAGCCTCAAATATTTTTCACCCAAAAGAAACTCAACATGCGGCAACGACGTTGGCTCGAGCTGTTGAAAGATTACGATCATACCATTTAATACCATCTTGAGAAAGCGAACGTGGTAGCTGACGCATTGAGTAGAAGATCATATGCGGGTACGAGTGCGATATTGTCAACGAAATGACCCATTTGGTATGACTTACAAAGGATGGAGATAGAGATAGACTCCAGGGATCCAGGTGATGATGTCAAATATACGAGTAGAACCGACTTTAATCGATAAAGTTAAAGCTGCTCAAGCTACGGACCTGGAGCTGATGTGTATGAGGAAGAAAGTACAAGAAGGTGCTATTTCGAAAGCAAGAATTAATGGAGAAGGAATACTTCGAGTTAACTCCAGACTTTGTGTTCCTAATGACTCTAACTTGAAGTATAAAATCATGATGGAGGCGCACAACACACCGTTTGCAATCCATCCTGGGAGTACGAAAATGTATCGTGATCTTCGATATACATTTTGGTGGAGCAATATGAAGATAGAGATCACGGAGTTTATATCAAGGTATTTAACTTGCCAAAATGTCAAGGCGGAGCATCTAGTGCCAAAAGGTCCATTGCAACAATTTAAAATTCCAGAATAGAAGTGGGAGCACATTACCATGGATTTCGTTACTGGTCTTCCCAAGGTTTCTCAAGGCATAGATGCTATTTGGGTCATTGTTGATAGATTGACCAAATCTACTTATTTCTTACCTATACGAGAAACTTATTCAATTGAACGTCTTGCTTGTATATACATAAATGAGATTGTAAGACTGCATGGTATGCCAGTATCCATAGTTTCTAATCGAGACCTAAGATTCACTTCACAATTTTGGGTTAGTTTGCAAAAAGCTATAGGCACGGATTTACGATTTAGTTCAGCATATCATCCTCAAACGGACGGGCAGTCGGAGAGGACTACTCAAACTCTTGAAGATCTATTAAGACTTTGTGTTTCTGACTTCAAAGGAAGTTGGGACAAATTCTTGCCATTAGTAAAATTTTCCTACAACAACAGTTATCAAGCAAGTATTGGCATGACTCCATTCGAGACGTTGTATGGACGCAAGTGTCGTTCTCCAGTATGCTGGGACGAGGTGGGTGAAGCAACGTTGTTGGAATCGGAATTGGTACGCATTACAACAGAAAAGATTCAAATGATCCGACAATGTATAAAAACCTCTCAAGATCGACAAAAGAGTTATGCTGATCTTCATCGAAGAGACGTGGGATTCAATGTTAGAGAGCATGTGTTGTTCCGTGTTGTTCCGTGGAAAGGAGTTACAAGATTTAGAAATAGAAGAAAGCTCAATCCTCGATTCATTGGCCCATTCAAAATCCTCGATCGAGTAGGAACTGTGGCTTATAGACTCGCCTTATCGCCAAGTATGTCTCGTGTTCATAACGTTTTTCACATATCCATGTTACATAAATATCTGGAAGACCCAAACCACATTATTGAGTTAGAACCAGACGAGATAGCGAAAGATTTAACATATGAAGAGGTACCTGTTAAAATCTTGGATAAGAAGGAACATATTCTACGCTCCTAGGTTATACCTCAAGTTAAAGTTTTGTGGAGAAATCATGATGTTGAGAAAATGACCTGGGAGTTAGAATCTGAAATAAAATCAAAGTATCCTCACCTCTTCGTCATACTAGGTACGTACACCAATTTTGAGGACGAAATTTTATTAGAAGAGGAGGTTGTAAGACCCCAACTTTTATGAATAAAGATGAATTTTTCTCGAATTATATTTTTGAATATTATAGTGTGGATTTGATATAATTGTTAGAGTTTGTGCCCTAGAGGCCAATTATTTTATATAATTGCTTAACATTTTGATATTATATTTGATTGAATAAATGGATGGTTTTATTATGGTTTTATTTACTGCGTTATATAAATGTTAACATAACAAAATTTCTTAGAATAGTGATACAAATTATATAGTTTCAAGTATGTGACTTGAACATGGGATTATATACTTACAATTAGTATCATTGCTCTTAAATGTCCTTAGTCGAATATCATTGTTGATGGGACAACAATGATACATTGAGACTAGTATGTAGATTGATTAATGACCAAATCTCATTGATCATAAATATATGAGATATTAAGTCAATGTATAGGTACGTATTAGAGAACGATGTGATGGACATACCCACGATGAGAATTCTATGTGGAGCATTATATGAAGTGTCATTAGCAATTCTCATAGTAACAATGATGTAATGATCCTCCGACTTGAAATCACTATATTACTACACAAGAATTTATGTACTTTGATATCATCAAATGTCACCTTTAATAGGGTGGACTATAAAGGTGATTATTGGGTACATCATGAATCATGTGAGAAATATGAGTGATCTAGATGGAATTTAACCCTCCTATATAATAGAGGTGATATCCATAGGCCTCTTGATTGAGTAGAACTATGAAATGCATGGCCATGCTCAAATAGTGATTTGTTTCATATAGTCTACTCATTGATCAAAAAAACTCAAATTAAATTATGAAGAGTATGACACATTTTATGACTCGAGTTTAATCTAGGATGTGTAGGTTAAAAGGATTAAATTACATTGATACATTGGTCACAAAAAGGTTGCATCGAATCATCGATCTTATTATTACTTAGGTAGCAATGATGCATTACTAGATGCCGCTCACTGTTTATAATTTTATAATATGATTTTAAAATTATTGTCAACGTAATAATAACCTATAGGGTCACACACATAGAACGTAATTAAAAAGGAAATTAATTTAAATTGTAAGGATTTAAATATATCAATATGATTGATAATATTTAAATCACGAATTTAAATAAAAAAAGGATAATTTGTATGTATATGTATATTAATTAAGTAAGACTTTATTAAGATATAATATATATAAATTCATATTTTATTTTAATTAGATTAGGATTTTGATTAATTCTGATTTACTGCTATATATATGATATATCAGCGTTTTAGGGAGGTTAATCATAACTTAAAAAAAAATTCAAGCCGCTCTTAGAGAGAGACTAGAAAGAAAACAGAAAATACATTCCTTTAATGGCTAGTACCGCAGCTCCCTTTTATTGCAGAATCGTGCGAAGATTCGTGGGCGTTCGTGTGGATACCGTAGAGACGTAGTTCATTCGAATTGTGTTGGAGATTCGAAGCGGTTTCAGAGTTTTCTATAATCGATATAAATTCTAAACCACTTAATTATTTCTGTTTCGCATGGATCCTGTGTTGGGTTTCAGAAATTGCTTTATAAATTATTATATTCCGCTGTGCGTTTCTGTGCCAAAATCTCAACAATAATGTTATAATTGTGGGTAATATTTATAAATTTTTCAAAGTAAGCAAGTTGTTATAAAATATTCGATTGGTCGGGGAATATTCGTTTTAACAGGAAATATTCGTACGACGACACAATTATTGGTGGGCCCCAGAACGGAATTATTATCGGAGTTAGAAAATGACAGAAATATCTTTTTATAAAAATAACGGCGAAAGTTTTACCGTTAACTGTTGAAATACCCGGTGATAAAAGTACAATAATACGCGTGGTTGCATAGTAGCACATGATATTGATTATTGATGCTTAAGTGAGAAGTCACTCAGTTATACTCAATTATTGCTACAGTAATTGTTGCATAGTATCTCATATTATTTGATTCAATTATTGTTAATATTTTGTATTATTAAATCAATAATTGAGATGACAAGTTATTCATATTATTATTTGCATTATTAACAATGTCTAGAAAGTTCTGTCGAGAAAAGGGGTCTGGTCACCTAATTGCACGCCAATAGGGAGAAATCCTTATCGAAAAGTCTCCTCTTTCCTGGGAATAATCTGGTTGTTAATATTGCAAGTTATATTATTGATGAATAAATGTTGTTAAAAATATTGAAGGGATTTTTATGAAGTATTTTTATAAATTTTGCTTATTATTTGGACCCACACTTACCCATTTTTCAAAACTGTCAGTAGAAGTTATCTCAGTTTTGTTTATATATATATATATATATATATATATATATATATATATATATATATATATATATTGGTCACCTAATTGCGCCAATAGGGAGAAATCCTTATCGAAAAGCCCCCTCTTTCTTAGAAATGATCTGGTTGTTAATATTGCAAGTTATATTATTGATGAATAAATATTATTAAAAATATTGAAGGAATTTTTATGAAGTATTTGTTGTAAATTTTGCTTATATATATATATATATATATATATATATATATATATATATATTAATAAGTTTTATTTTTTATAAAAAATAAAATATTTTATATTTTATTATGCATAGTGTTTGCATAGTAAAATCAAAAAAAATTATTTCGCCGGTTGCGTCCATGTTTATTTCCACTGTGCAATCCGTGAATAAAATTTCTAAATAGTATCCTTCCGTTCTCCTATAAATAGGATGCTTAGTTTAGAATTGAAAATCACACCAGAATCAGAGAATTCTTCTTCTATAATATTGAGCGTATTTCTTTCGAGTTTTAGGAAGATTTGAGTGTAGAAAACAGTATAAGTTTTCTTCAAGAATATCTCCGCTATACCAGTCGGAATACTCTTCTTTTTAAGGCAAGGAATGTTATTTTCGTTCAATATTCGTAAGAAATAATATTTTCTTTCATACTCTGTAGTATGTAAGTAATATTATTTCGTTACAGATTTCGAATTCTACACTCATTTTGTTAAAGTATGACTTCTATACTTCTTGAAATTAATAGAATATCTTTAAAATTTGCGCTTCATCTAGTATCTTTTCATAGAAATATTATTCTGAGCATTCTTGATAATTTTTAATCTTTTCATGCCGGGTTACTATTCACGGGATACTATTCCTGAAGTCCTATTCACAGGGTACTATTCACTCAAGAACTATTCATCCGGGGTACTATTCATGACAAAAAATAATTTTTTTTCGGTCTAAATTATTTTTGATACAATATTATTCTTGAATTTTACTCCACAAAGCAGTACCATGTTAACAATTTGGACATTATTGAATTCTGGAATAAATTAAATTATAAATTTTTAAAATTTATCCTTGTTCATATTTAATTGAATTCTTATATAATTGTCGTCATCCTCATGCTTATATTGTGATGAAAGTCATCTTTGACCCGTAGTGCATAGATGGACTGTTGATTGATATGATTATGACCAAGAATTATTCGGTATAATCATGACATGTAATATTAAAAATGATGTGGTAAATGTCCTCATTGGCCCTTAGTGCATTGATGGACAGTTGTTGGCATGATTATGACCATTGATGATAACATGAATATCTTTGGCCCGTAGTGCATGGATAATTCATGGACGTGATACTAATGAATATCTGTGTCCCGTAGTGCATGGATAATTTAGTGATGTGGATTATTTATTGAGCTGAGTCTCAGCGATAAAATTGATGATAAACTTTTTAAATCATAGAAGGTAGTAGATTTCATGCTCTACTTGACTCTTATAATGGATTGCTTGTTCCGCTGTAGTTAAACTTGATGTTTATTGTATTTTATCAGTTTAACACTGTTGAAGGCTAATGATAATTTATTCTGCATTATCTTAGTCATAATATTTCTTACTGGGCTAGTTGAGCTCACCCTTTTGCTTTCATTGTTATCTTCAAGAAATGGCCGGGACTAGTCGGGGAATGGAGTGACGGTCCGAGATGGTGGTTGTAGTAGTCCTCACTATTTTATAAAATAGTGTGATAATAATTGTAATGAAGATTTCATTTGAGTTTGGATACTGTCTACTAGACAATATTCGTGTAAAAATTCTCAGCTATATTTTTGTCATATTGTATAAGGAAGTTTGTATTTAAGTTCTGTACTATATATTTGGCGACTCAGAATGGGTGATGTACACCTATTTTGGGAGCGTCACATTTATTGATCAGGATTTAGGGTTTATTAACCTTATTAAACTCTAATCAACTCTTAACCCCAGTTTATAAACCATAAACCCAACTTAATAAAAGTCTAAACCCTAGTTAATAAACTCTTCACCTTAGTTTATAAACTATAAATCCTAGTTAATAGACTCTAAATTCTAGTTAATAAAATCAAAACTTTACACGCGTCGAAGTTGATTAGTTGCATTTTTTTAACCATCTGCCAATACTAGTAGCGGACGACTGGTTTAACTTTTTTAATCACATTTGTTGATTTTTAAAATAGATGGTAGAGATGGTGTATGCCCTATAAGAATCTGTAGCAAGCTTGTGATATAGATCGTTTCCCTATATATATATATATATATATATATATATATATATATATATATATATATATATATATATAAGTAAAATATATATGTCGATTATTTTATTGCAAAAATGATCGAATCGAATTCAAACTAAATATCTTAAAGCAAGTTGATCGGTTAATTCAATAAGGATTAGGAGTTGCATTACAAATGCGAAGCTCTAACATTTGAGCTAAGCAAGCTCACATAACATAAAATTTTACATGCATCGAAATTCAATAAACTATTAGAATCTTAATTATTAACAATTATACTTATATACTTAATACTATTTTCATTCTTAGCTAGTAATTTCAATTACGAATATAGAAAAAATAGAATTATCAGGACACTAATACTATATATAAATTATAAGGATTTATCTAAAATATAAGGATTAATCTGGCAATATAGAATTTTGATTTATCATATCACAATTCTATATAATATTATTAATTATTAGATATGATTTTAGATTAAATATTTTCATTTTTAATTTTAATTGATATTTGAAATTCTTTTTATTACATTTCTATATTTTATTTTCAGTATGTATATTATATATTTTTTATTTTTAAATAAAATTATTTGTTTTAATTAATGAGATATTCATGTGCTTTGATTCGTAATGATGGAATATATATATATATATATATATATATATATATATATATATATATATATATATATATATGGGGACTGATCTATTGACAATGTTGTCAATTTAAGTTAGACTTATAACAGATCGCGGCCTTCTAAAATACCCCCCCTTTACAATTCTCCTGTTCGCAGTATTAAACTACGAACACTAGGTATGACCAAATGGCCAACTGAAAATGACACCATTTGTAAATAAGTTTCATCCGCATTATTAAATTGCAGATGTCAAATTCAATTTTTTTTAGTTTTCAAGGCTCCGATCAATTCTAACAACTCTATGATCAAAAGGTGAAATTATCCTCTTGTAGATGTGCAAGATGTGAACGTGACATATTAATTTACTATCTTTGTCATTGTCATTCCAAATATTATGTGTTAGTTTCTTTGAATTTTTATTTTCTTTTTCTGTTATACCGTATTCAACATATAGTATCAGAATGAAATTATAGTTATTCATTTTTATTTTCTTTTGGGTTTTGAAGTTGTTTTTTGAATCTTAATTGGAGGCAACCCAAAAGTAACATAATCATAACAGTGTGTAATGGTGGGAAAAAATATTGCAAGAGCTCAGAGGTTTTGCGCCTTTTTGCATGCTTTAATCTATTTTACTAGTTAACTTAACCATCTTTGAATATCAGCCTTTTTGTGTGTTTTGATATATTTTTGTCTTCTTTGATCTATCTGTTTTGAAGAGTTGTTAGAATTGATCGGAGCCTTGAAAACTAAAAAATTTTGAATTTGGCATCCACAATTTAATACTGCGGACGAAACTTGTTTACAAACGACATCGTTTCCAGTTGGTCATTTGGCCATACCTAGTATCCGCAGTTTAATAATTAATGCGGATGAGACTTATTTACAAATGGTGTTGTTTCCAGTTGGTTATTTGGCAGGGGCAGATCCAGCTTATTGGTTCAGTGGGGTCAAATTTGTGAAACAAAATTCAATAAAAAATAAAAATATAATACAATAAATTATAAAATTAAATAATACTCATATATTGTTTACAATAACATTTTTTGAGACTCCATAACTTGAAATTCTTGCATGATAACTTCATTTTCGATGGTTACAAAAGTATCATGTTCAATAATGTAAGTTACTAAACAATCATTCATCCATTCATCTTTGAATTTTTATTTTTTTTATGGTCGACGTTGTTGTAAAAATATCATAATAGACTCATTTTAAACAATTGTAAAAATTCACAAACAATTACTTAATTTGTAAAATTATAAAAAAAATTACAATATGTACATTTTAAATAATTTTTCTTTGATGGGTTAACATTATGGCTAGATAACTGAAAAAAAAATAGAAGAGTTGGTACAAATTTGAGACATTCATGAAATTTTTAGGTAAATTATACAGGGAGGAGGGGAGGAGAGGGGAGTGTTTCACCATCATTTGATTTCTTCTCATAACCCTCATAGAAGTGTGAGCCCACTACACTCCTATCAAAATTAATCTTTATAGTCTCCACAACTTCTGAGGCTAGCAACTACCATACTTCAAAGCGAGTTAGTCTGGAGATAAAATTCACTTATTTGACAATGTTCATGAGTAAATGACTGTAGTTCAACTTGAAAATTGATACTAGAATAGAACATTTATTTTTCGGGAACATTCATTTTTCGGGAAGGAGGACAAATTTTCCCCCCTTAAAATTCAGTGGGGTCAATTGTCCCCACTGCCCTCAAGTGGATCCGCCCCTATCATTTGGCCATATCTAGCGACCGCAGTATTAAACTGCGGACGGAGACATTTACAAGGAGGACATTTTGATCTTCTGTCTCGTCTACAATATTAAACTTTGGAATATTATAAACTAAAATGCGAACGATTCTTCTATTTAACCGTTCGATTTTCGGATGGAGGATCACAATGTGTTGTAAGGAGTTAACTAGGGGGTCTAGGGGGGTCATATGATCCTCCATCTTGGAATCTCCGGGGGGTTATTTGTTTTTCTTTCCCTTCCTCTTTTTTTTTATGTATTTTTTTTTCTCATTTTTTTTTCTCTTGTTTTTATTTTATCATCAAAGTGAGGCAAAAAAAAGTGGTAACAATTCTCTCTGTAAACTAATTAAAAACTAAAAAGCTAAAGAAATAAAATAATTTTTTTTTGGATTCCACTATAGTGACCATAAGTTCACCATAGTTTTATCCTATCACGATTATTAAATCTCTCTTCTTCTATTTTTTTGTTGTTGCTGAAATTCTTTCTTTCACGCTAATTAATCCCATGAACTACAATATAAGGTTTTGAATATATAATATTATAATTTATAATTTATCTATAAAAATAGTTAATCAGTTGACTAAAAATTTTAAAATCCGATTAATAGTCTCATAGTTCGAGAAAAATTAAAAAATATATATATATGTATGCATATGTATTGAAAGATATTAGACTCACAACTCAAAAGTTGACAAGGGTTGGAATAGGATGTTGTGAAATACTATAATTGGGTAAAATGAATTTGAAAGAAGTACTCAAAATGTTACTCCCTCTGTTCCTAAAAGATTGTCGTTTTAAAAGAAAAAATTTGTTCTAAAAAGTTTGTCGTTTACAACTTTCGAGGAGAATAAATTATGTACTTTTCTATATTACCCCTACCTTCTCTCATTGTCCCAAGAAATTCTCTTCCTTGTATTAATAATTTTAATTTCCCATAAAGGGGTAGTGATAGAATTTCAAACAAATTTTAATTGTTAAATGATAGTATTAAATGACTTTCTTAATCCATGTGCAAAAATTTTAAACGATAATCTTTTAGAAACATAAATAATAATAAATAATTTTTTATTATAAATATATTTTAACTTCCTCTAAAAATATTCTAATTCCGCTACGTAATGTATATACAACAAAGTAAGATGTATATGTTTTTCTTGTTAGTTACATCAACAAATTCATTATAATTAAAGGAGTGATCAATATCGCATTCTAGTTAATCGAAGAGAAGTGACGAATTTGTGATGTGATGTGAATTGTAATGTTGATATTCATGATAAGACGTCAAGGACAGCAGCTGACAATAATTAACAAACTATCATTTGAGGGGGGAAATCGGAAAAGATCGACAACTAATTAAGAGGGTGTTTAAGATTTATTAATAAATAAAATAGTTAAATTTACTAGCTTATAATCAATATTTTATAAAAGTTGAAAGTGTTTGATAAACATATTTTTGAAATTACTTATAAATATTTTTTTATAAAAATAATGGGAACCACTAATTTTATGCTTCTGATTATTTTTTATTAATAATTTGCTATTTGTTTATAGCAAATTGTTATAATTATAAATAATAATCCGAGATTAGAAGCTAAATCAAAAGAAAAGAAAAGAAGATAAGCAGGACCACTAAATATACCGCATGCTACCCGTCCAATTCCACAAAGATAGAAGAAATTCGGTAGAATACATTTTTGGAGGATATAATGCTTCCTATCTGTGATGGATGCATCCCTATTTAGCTATGTCATTAGCAGGCACAGGCTACGTTATAGATTAATAATATCAACAAGATTCAGTTGTTAGAAGTCAAATCTTTGGCAGCATGGGTGTAAATCATAGAGTAGGGTCCTCAATTATTTAATTTAGATAAATACCTTGCTCAATAACAAGGTAAGTTCAAATTTTGACACACACACACACACACACACATATATTTGAAAAAATATATATACGCAGTTGTGTAGAACACAGTCACCTATAGCGACGGTTCACATGTCGCTATAGCTATTCTAACCTATGGCGACCGGTGAATCGTCGCTATAGCTCAAAAAAATCGTCGTCATAAACGACGGTGTGAGATCTCAGATTTTATGAATAAAGGTTTAAATATCTTGAAATATTTTTTTGAATATTATGGTGTGGATTTGATATAATGTTATAGTTGTGAGTAGTATTTATAAATTTTACAAAGTATGCAAGTTGTTGTATAATATTCGATTGGTCGGGGAATTTTTTTTTTGTCGGGGAATATTCGTACAACGGCGCAATTATTGGTGGACCCCACAACGGAATTATTGTCTGATTGAGAAAACGACAAAAATATTTTATAAAAATAACGTCGGAAGTTTTACCGTTAATACTGTTGAACTACTCGGTAGTAAACGTACAGTAATACGCGTGGTTGTATAGTAGCACACTGTATTGATTATTGATACTTACGTGAGAAGTCACTCAGTTTTGCTTATTATTAGGATTCTTATTTATCCATTTTTCAAAATAATCGGTAAAAAATTATTTAAAGGTGGGGCCCATATGTGTTGAAAATAATTTTGGAAATGGGGGGAGAAAGAGTATACGTATGGGATAGGAAAGATATATATATATATATATATATATATATATATATATATATATATATATATAATGAGTATGTGGTGGGAGAAAATGATAGGTGAAAATGATAGGTTGATGTTTTGTGTGGGAAAAGAGGGAAATATTTTATATAGATATATATATGTTAGTGGATTTTGGTGGTTTGGTGGAAAAGTGGAATTGGTGGATTGAGTATATATATATATATATATATATATATATATATATATATATATATATATATATATATATATTATGTTTGAAAAGTGGTAAGAAGGTGGGGAATTGATGTGGAACACGGGGGGAAGGAAAAAAATCCAAGCGGTGTATATTATATATGTATGCAACATGTGTTTATATATATATATATATAGTATATTTTATTTTTGTTGCTTTGTTTTTATTGGATGATGGTTTGAATTTAAGCCTCTGTAAGTCTCAAAGTTTTTCTCCGTGAATTAAGCAACGATTGCATCCGTGGCTGCTATAATTTCGTCCGTCAAATTATCATTCGGTGCACCAGTGAACTGATGTTATATATATATATATATATATATATATATATATATATAAATATATATAATATTATATTTTATATAAAAGATTTTGTTTTAATTATGGACCGTCCGATTAAAGTAAATCAATATGGACCGTTCATGGGTTAGTTACTATGCATTCCATTCTTCTATAAATAGAAGCTCATTCCTTCATAATTCTTACGAATTCATTGAAACTCTAGAGAGAGAAACTATAGAGAGAAAGAAGAAAAATATTCTGCTACTTCACTACTTCTTTAATTAGTTCTTCTTTATACGGTAAATGGTGTTATTCTTTTTTATTCATGAAGAAAACTGTTGTTATTCCATTGCTTATTATTCTGTTGGAATAACCTGTATACGCGGTCTACCCTATACTTGGTGACATTCTTCTATTATTCTGTTGGAACATCCTGTCTGTGTGTTTTACACCGGACCTGGTTCCGTCTTTATTATTATTCTGTTGGAAGATCCCGTCTGTGCGTTTTACGCCGGACCTGGTGAATATCCTGTCTGTGCGTTTTACGCCGGACCTGGTTCCGTCTTTATTATTATTCTGTTGGAATATCATGTCTGTGCGTTTTACACCGGACCTGGTTCCGTTTTTATTAGTACTCTGTTGGAATAACCTGTCTATGCGAAGTACCGCATGCATGGTGATTTCTTTTGTTGTTCTATTCTTTATTATACTCAGTTGGTTAAAGTTTTGACTTCTATACTCCATGATATTAGTGGAATATCTTTGATATTTACGCTTCATCCAGTATCTTTTCATGAAAATATTCTTCTGAGTATTCTTGAATTTTACTCTACAAAGTAGTATCATGTTGACAATTTGGACATTATTAGTTCCTGGATAAATTAATTCTTGAACTTGTTTTATTGAATTCTTATATCATTGTCATCATCCTCATGTTTATATTTTGTTGAAAGTCATCTATGGCCTGTAGTGCATAGATGGACTTGGTATGATTATGACCAGGGATTATTCGGTGTAATCATGACTGTAATATTACAAATGATGTGGAAAAAATTCTCATTGGCCCGTAGTGCATTGATGGATAGTTTTTGGTATGATTATGGCTATGGATTCTCTTTGGCCGTAGTGCAAAGATGAATTATTTTATGGCATGATCAGGACCGTTGATGAAAACCTGATTATCTTTACCCGTAGTGCATGGATAATTCGTGGTCGTGATACTAAAGAATATCCTTGGCCGTAGTGCATGAGTGATTTGATGATGTGGATTATTTATTAAGCTGAGTCCCAACAATAAAAGTCATGAAAAACCTTTTAAATCATAAAAGATAGTAGATTTTATTTTCTACTTGACTCTTTTAATGGATTGCTGGTTCCGCTGCAGTTAAACTTGATGTCTATTGTATTTTATCAGTTTAACATTGTTGAAGACTAATGATAATTTATTATGCATTATCTTAGTCATAATATTTCTTATTGGGCTAGTTGAGCTCACCCTTTCTTTCACTGTTCTCTTCAGGAAATGAGAATATAGTTGGGACGAGTCGGGAAACGGAGTGATGGACCAGATGATAGCATTAGTAGTCCTCACTATTCTATGTAATAGTGTGATAATAATTGTAATGAGGACTCCTTTTGAGTATGGATACTCTCTAGAAGACAATATATGTATTCAAACTCACAGTTTATGTTATGTCGTATTGTACACCACAGTTGTATTATTAAGTTGTAATTGAATTCTGTACCATGTATCTGGCGACTCAAGATGGGTGATGTATACCTATTTTGGGGGCGTCACAGTTGGTATCAAAGCTTAGGGATATGATCCCTGGCTAGGATGTGAGAATAGAACTAGGAGGGGAGAGACGGGGTATTCCTTCGCTAGTATGACCTACCTAAGTTTATTTGGTATTTAATTGGTCGGTCAGAATATAGGGATAATATGTTACATGTCAATTAACCTTTGTTTTGTGGCAATATCTGAAAATGACATCCGAGAATGTTGAGAATAGCAATAGAGCATAGGAGACCGTTGATTCTCCACAGATCAATAATCAGGACAATGTGCAACAGGATGACGATAAACCTCCTGTAAACAACAACAAAGATCAATTGACGAACGACGGTAAGTTTAGGAGTTTTTTAGAATTCATGAAACATCAGGTGAAGGCGGCTCCTGTTCATAATGCAGGTAAAAATAATGGCAACCTACGGTTGGTCACCGCTAAGCAATTCAAGGAGCTGGGACCACCAGAGTTTTTGGGAAAGCTAGAACCACTTAAGGCGGAAACGTGGTTAAAGCAGATCACCAAGATATTTGATGTCTTGGGATGCTCGGAGGAGCAAAAAGTTCCCTTTGTCACCTTTATGTTGCGTGAAGAGGCAGATCACTGGTGGAAATCTATAAAACGTACCCAGCCTGACGCACTCAAGATGTCTTGGGAGAAGTTCCAAGAGCTGTTCAATGACAAGTACTTTTCCGAAAGTATTCGTGACATGAAGGAGGTGGAATTTATCAAGTTAGAGCAAAACAACATGACCGTGTCGCAGTACGAAGCCAAGTTTACCGAGTTATCCCGATTTGCGTCCCACTTGGTTGATAATGAAGAGAGAATGACGCGGATGTTTTTAAGAGGTTTGAAGCCGGAGATATATCAATACCTTATTTCTCATAAACTGTGTTTGTATTCAGATATTGTAAATAGGGCTCAGTTAGTGGAGCGCGATAACGAGTCAACGTAACCAAAAGAGAGCAGCCGACAAAATGATAATACCCGTGATAACAGTCATCAAAGCGGTGACAATAAACATGGAGGGAATCAACATGCCAGAAATGGTAACCACTTTGGTGGTAATCATGGTCAAAACAATAAGAATGGACATTTCAAGAAGAGGAGATTCAACAATGATGGAAAGACGTCAGCACCAGCATCCGTTGTTAAGGAAGGAGAACGACCACCTATCATATACTTCAAATGCGGAGGGGAGGGACACATCAGTCCAAACTGCGCGATGCCGTCCAAAGCATGTTATAATTGTGGAAGAGAATGTCACTTAGCCCGATTTTGTCGTTCACCAAAGATAAGTTTAGCTAAGATGGAGGCATCAAAGGCCGTCCCAAAAAAGTTAAAGCCGGTAGTTTAAGAGAGAGCGTTTTTTTTTTCGTGACAAGGAACCTGAATAAAATTATCACAGGCATGTTAGTCATAAACTCTTGTGAAGTCTATACCGTGTTAGATACCGGTTCTACTCACTCTTTTATTTCGCCTAGTTGTGTTCAATGTTTGAAGTTAACTCCGGAGAAGTTAGACTTTAATATATCTGTTTAAACTCAGTTGGGAGAAACCTTCGTTACCTCCACTATTTATAAATCTTGTTCAAATCAACACTTTCACGTTACCTGTCGATCTTATCTCTTTGAAAATACTTGACTTTGATGTGATTTTAGGAATCGACTGGTTAACTACTCATCATGTTTTTTTGTAAGGTTGTTAGCTTTCATACTTCTAACCAACCTGTTATGCGAATTCAAGTAACTAAACCACTAAAGTCAATCATTGTCGTATCAAGCCATAAATAAAGAGCCCCGATCCTTTCGTTGTTGACTTTCTTGTGTGGAATGCACCGAAGCCAGACTTTCTGTAGGCAACGTCGTGAAT
Organism: Panax notoginseng; assembly: GCA_016801055.1. NCBI lineage: Eukaryota > Viridiplantae > Streptophyta > Magnoliopsida > Apiales > Araliaceae > Panax > Panax notoginseng. The sequence goes on along the minus strand of CM029012.1, from coordinate 224,530,392 downwards.
GATGATGACAAGTTTATAGGTATTAATGTGACGTGTTATCCAAGTCTTGGATGAGAGTCACAGTTTTGAATGGTATTTCTATTGTTAATAAATTTCCTGACGTATTCTTGAAGACTTCTTAGCCTACCCCTAGAGCGTGAAATCGAATTTTGTATTGACCCCAGTACAAAACCCATTTCTAAAAACCCTTAAACATTTATTCAATTAAAGCGAACGTAACATGCGCCAAAAACGTTGGCTCGAGCTGTTGAAGATTACGATCGTACCATGCAATATCATCGTGGAAGTGCGAATGTGGTAGCTGACGCGTTGAGTAGAAGATCGTATGCGGTTACAAGTGAGAATATACGAACCCATGTGAAGATAACGAATATACGATTAGAATCGACTTTAATCGATAAAGTTAAAGCCTCTCAAGTTACATACACAGAGCTGATGAATGTGAAGAAGAAGGTTCAAGAGGGCGTTATTCTAGAAGCAAGAATCGACGAAGAGAGGAAATCTCAACCCTCGATTTAATTGGCCCATTTGAAATCCTCGATCGAGTAGGAACTGTGGCTTATAAACTCGTTTTACCGTCAAGTATGTCGCGTGTTCTTATATAACGTTTTCAACGTATCGATGTTACGTAAATATGTGGACGACCCGAACCACATTATTGATTTAAAACCGGACGAGATAGCTGATGATTTAACGTATGAACATGTACCTGTTAAAATCTTAGAATATATTCTACGCTTAAAGGTTATACCTCAAGAGTTAGAATCTGATGAAGTGTCCACATCTGTTTGGCATACCAGGTACGTAAATTTCGAGGGCGAAATTCCATAAGGAGGGGAGATTGTGAGACCCCAGATTTTATGAATAAAGGTTTAAATTTCTTAAAATATTTTTTTGAATATTATGGTGTGGATTTGATATAATGTTATAGTTGTGGGTAGTATTTATAAATTTTACAAAGTATGCAAGTTGTTGTATAATATTTGATTGGTCGGGGAATATTTTTTTTGTCGGGGAATATTCGTACAACGGCGCAATCATTGGTGGACGCCACAACGGAATTATTGTCTGATTGAGAAAACGACAAAAATATTTTATAAAAATAACGGCGAAAGTTTTACAGTTAATACTGTTGAACTACTCGATAGTAAAAGTACAGTAATACGCGTGGTTGCATAATAGCACACGGTATTGATTATTGATGCTTACGTGAGAAGTCACTCAGTTTTGCTTATTATTTGGATTCTTATTTACCCATTTTTTAAAATAATCGGTAGAAAATTATTTAAAGGTGGGGCCCACATGTGGGGCCCATATGTGTTGAAAATGATTTTGGAAATGGGGAGAGAAAGAGTATACGTATGGGATAGGGAAGATATATATATATATATATATATATATATATATATATATATATATATATGTAATGAGTATGTGGTGGGAGAAAAGGATAGGTGAAAATGATAGGATGATGTTTTGTGTGGAAAAGGAGGGAAGTATTTTATATAGATATATATATGTTAGTGGATTTTGGTGGAGTATTGAAATGATGAGGGAAGTATTTTTTTTTATTATATATATATGTTAGTTGATTTTGGTGGAAAAATGGAATTGGTGGATTAAGTATATATATATATATATATATATATATATATATATATATATATATATATATATATATATATATATGTTTGAAAAGTGGTAAGAAGGTGGGGAGTTGATGTGGAATACGGGGGAAGAAAAAAAATCCAAGTGGTGTATATTATATATGTATGCAGCATGTGTTTATATATATAGTATATTTTATTTTTGTTGCTTTGTTTTTATTGGATGATGGTTTGAATTTAAGCATCTGTAAGTCTCAAAGTTTTTCTCCGTGAATTAAGCAACGATTGCATCCGTGGCTGCTATAATTTTGTCCGTCAAATTATCATTCGGTGCACCAGTGAACTGATGTTATATATATATATATATATATATATATATATATATATATATATATAATATATTATATTTTATATAAAAGATTTTGCTTTAATTATAGACCGTTCGATTAAAGTAAATCAATATGGACCGTTCATGGATTAGTTACTATGCATTCCATTCTTCTATAAATAGAAGCTCATTCCTTCATAATTCTTACGAATTCATTGAAACTCTAGAGAGAAAGAAGAAAAGTATTCTGCTACTTCACTACTTCTTTAATTAGTTCTTTTTTATACGGTAAAGGGTGTTATTCTTTCTTATTCATGAAGAGAATTGTTGTTATTCCATTGCTTATTATTCTGTTGGAATAACTTGTATACGCGGTCTACCCTATACTTGGTGACATTCTTCTATTATTCTGTTGGAACATCCTGTCTGTGTGTTTTACGTCGGACCTGGTTTCGTCTTTATTATTATTCTGTTGGAACATCCTGTCTGTGCGTTTTACGCCGGACCTGGTTCTGTCTTTATTATTATTCTGTTGGAATATCCTGTCTGTGCGTTTTACGCCGGAACTGGTTCCGTCTTTATTATTATTCTGTTGGAATATCATGTCTGTGCGTTTTACGCCGGACCTGGTTCCGTTTTTATTAGTACTCTGTTGGAATAACCTGTCTATGCGAAGAACCGCATGCATGGTGATTTCTTTTGTTGTTTCATTCTTTATTATACTCAATTGGTTAAAGTTTTGACTTCTATACTCCATGAAATTAGTGGAATATCCTTAATATTTGCGCTTCATCCAGTATCTTTTTATGGAAATATTCTTCTGAGCATTCTTAAATTTTACTCTACAAAGTAGTATCATGTTGACAATTTGGACATTATTAGTTCCTGGATAAATTAATTCTTGAACTTGTTTTATTGAATTCTTATATCATTGTCATCATCCTCATGTTTATATTTTGTTGAAAGTCATCTATGGCCTGTAGTGCATAGATGGACTTGGTATGATTATGACCAGGGATTATTCGGTGTAATCATGACCGTAATGTTACAAATGATGTGGAAAAAATTCTCATTGGCCCGTAGTGTATTGATGGACAGTTTTTGGTATGATTATGGCTATGGATTCTCTTTGGCCGTAGTGCAAAGATGAATTATTTTATGGCATGATCAGGACCGTTGATGAAAACCTAATTATCTTTAGCCGTAGTGCATGGATAATTTGTGGTCGTGATACTAAAGAATATCCTTGGCCGTAGTGCAGGGGTGATTCGATGATGTGGATTATTTATTAAGCTGAGTCCCAGCGATAAAAGTCATGAAAACCTTTTAAATAATAAAAGATAGTAGATTTTATTTTTTACTTGACTCTTTTAAAGGATTGCTGGTTCCGCTGCAGTTAAACTTGATGTCTATTGTATTTTATCAGTTTAACATTGTTGAAGACTAATGATAATTTATTCTGCATTATCTTAGTCATAATATTTCTTATTGGGCTAGTTGAGCTCGCCCTTTCTTTCACTGTTCTCTTCAGGAAATGAGAATATAGTTGGGACGAGTCGGAAAACGGAGTGATGGACCAGATGATAGCATTAGTAGTCCTCACTATTCTATGTAATAGTGTGATAATAATTGTAATGAGGACTCCTTTTGAGTATGGATACTCTCTAGAAGATAATATTTGTATTCAAACTCACAGTTTATGTGACGCCCCCTAAATAGGTATACAACACCCATTCTGAGTCGCCAAATACATGGTACAGAAAGCAAACTACAACTTCAATAATACAATTATCGTGCAAAATACGACAACACATACTGTGAGTTTAAATACAAATATTGTCTTCTGGACAATATCCACACTCAAATAAATCCTCATTACAATTATTCAAACACTATTTTACAGAAATAGTGAGGACTGCTAAAATATCTTTCTAGAACCATCACTCCATATCCCGACTAGATCCTGCTATGTTCTCACCTCCTGAGAAGAAAAATGGAACAAAAAGAAAAATGGTGAGCTCAACTAGCCCAGTAAAGAATATTATGACTAAGATAATATACAACAAATTATCGTTAGTCTTCAACAGGGAAAAATCTGGTAGAATATAATCGACAATAAGTTTTAGATCAACAACTGCAGCGAAAATAGCAAACCATTAGAAGAGTCAAGTAGAGAATGAATTCTACTATCTTCTAAGATTTAAAAGTCCATCATCAATATTTTATCCCTGTAACATCAATTACTAATCATCTTTATCCAAATATTTGTCTTTGCACTACAGGCCAAAGATATTCATTTGTATCACCTGTCAGTCATGTTCATCTCAACACCTGTTCATCTTTGCACTACAGGCCAAAGATATTCATCAAGTAATCATACATCTTTACACTACAGGCCAAAGATATTCAGTAATATCATCATTTAGGACTGAGGATGATGAAAAATATCTTAAAGAGAACGAATCCAGTGAGACAGAAGGACAAATAGTAGGGATTCGTATAACAGTTTATACAAGATCAATAATACTTCATAATAATCAATTGTGAAGCAGAATTCAAAAATAAAGATCAAAACATGGATACAATCAAAGATAGTAACCATAATAGACATCTTGGACAAAAAGGGAAAAATTTTATTTTTCGGTGAATAGTGCCGTATTCGTGAATAGTACTGTATACGTGAATAATAACGTGTACGTGAATAGTAACTCCGACACAAAAAGTTCTAAATTTGATAAAAACTCATATCAATATTTCAGCATAATGATATTGAAGAAAATAATATCATTAAGAAGAAAATAATATCCCTTACATCACAATAACCGTACTTCTGACTGAATATCGGATATGAGGCTGAATGAAAATTGTGCTGAATAGTAACTCTCAAAGTATCTAAATACTCACAAAATACACTCAATAATCTAGAGAGAGAAAGAGAGAAAACTTATGAATTCTGTTGTGATTTTTAATTCTAACTTAGCCCTCTATTTATAGGAAAATGTTAGCACGCCGAAGCAGACTTAACCTGCAACCTGATGGCTTTACCTGCTACTATTCTCACCCACCATATATGAATAAAAATTTCAGCACATTTCTTCACCAACCAAGAGTGGGGCCCATCAATTATAGAATTTTTCACCAAAATGATTAACTCCGAAAATTCAATAATTTCTGAACCAGTCATCTCGTAAAATTTATAATAAATCATACGTTTATTTTTAACGGTTCAAAATTTGTGGACATATACTCAACTTATATATGTATAACATATCCAAAAATTACCACGATCCAACGGTCGGATTAAAAATTATAACCCCCGCAAAATATCTCAAAAACCCTGATTTTTAATACCTCCATTCCGATAAAAATACTGATAAAAATCTCAACATTAACTCCTTCATTTTTAACCACAAAAATATATCTCTCATTTATATCCACATAAAATAAATATTTCCTTATCATATGAATCAATAATTAATTATTCACAAATAATATTACAGAATCACATTTATGACAACCAGGCTGTTCTCAGGAAAGAGGGGACTTTCCAATAAGAATTTCTCCTTACTGGCGCGCAATTAGATGACCAAACCTCTCCTTAGACAGAATTTTTTAGACATTGCCAATAATATTATCTAATAACATTATTCAAATAATATGAATTATTGATCTGATAAAGGAAAATACTGTGCAGCAACAATTATTGAAACAACAATAATATAAAATATCAACGCAGCAATTATTGAATCAATAAAATAAAATATTAAACAATAACTACTGTAACAATTATTGAGTAGTGCCTTCTTTCGTAAGAATCAATAATTGGTGCAATACCGTGTGCTACTGTATTTTAACCACCGGGTATTCCAACAGTATTAACGGTAACAACTACGCTGTTATTTATAAACAACTTATACGTGTTGTTTTCTTCATCCAATCGCTTTTCGTTATGGGGCCCACACAAGGCTGCACCGTCGTACGAATATTCTCCGACATCAAGAATATTCCACGACCAAACGAATATTCCCCGACAAAATGAATAATTTATAACCACTTGCTTATTTTACAAAATTTGCACATTTCACCCATACCCAAAGTATTATATCAAATTAACCCATTATTATTCACAATAATATTTAGAAAAAATTTGATTTTATTCATTAATAAGCTGGGGTCTTACAGTTTATGTTATGTCGTATTGTACACGACAGTTATATTATTAAGTTGTATTTGAATTCTGTACCATGTATCTGGCGACTCAAGATGGGTAATGTATACTTATTTTGGGGGCGTCACAGACGGTGTACTACACAACCTGTAGTGGCAGGCCTTTCCCATTTTTTTTCTTATCGCTACAGGCTGTAGCGACAAGCCTTTCCTTCCCTGCCACATCCCTTTTTTCCTTGGCCCTTTGCTTTCCTTTACTTATTATGAATATTATTAGTAAATTAGTAATAATATTAATTACGAATATTATTAGTGAATATTAATAGTAAACTTCATATTAAAATATTAAATAATATTAATATTTATTAATAATATTCATAAATTTTTATTAATATTTACTAATAATATTCATAATTAATATTATTAAATATTTTAATTTAAAGTTTACTATTAAATATTAAATATTCAAATTAAAATTAAAATATTAATATTTACTAATTTACTAGTAAACTTCAAATTAAAATATTTAATAATATAAATATTTAATAGTAAACTTTAAATTAAAATATTAATACGTACAGAGTTTTAATATTATTTAATATTTAAATTTGAAGTTTACTATTAAATATTTATATTTTTTAATATTTTAATTTTAAGTTTATTAGTAAATTAATAAATATTAATATTAATATTTTATGGGAATTCCCACATATTAATATTTTAATTTGAAGTTTACTAGTAAATTAGTAAATATTAATATTTTAATTTGAATATTTAATATTTAATAGTAAACTTTAAATTAAAATATTAAAAAATATTAATTATGAATATTATTAATAAATTAGTAAATATTAAAAATAAATTATGAATATTATTTAATATTTTAATTTAAGGTTTACTATTAATATTGACAAATAATATTCATAATTAATATTATTACTAATTTACTAATAATATTCATAATAGGAAAAAGGAAGCAAATGGCCAAGAAAAAATGGGATGCAGAAGGAAAAAGGGAAGGACTGCCGCTACAGCTTGTAGCGGTAGGAAAGAAAATGGGGAAGGCCTGCTACTACAGCCTGTAGTGGCAGGGTTGCCATAGCAACCGGTTGTTATATATATATATATATATATATATATATATAAATATATATATATATATATATATATATATATATATATATATATATATACGGAGAGGATCTAAAGCGGACCAAATAAGCGGACCAAAGAACGGACCAAGGCAAAAGCACGCGGGTTTCAGGGTCAACCCGCGGGTTGTTCCGACCCGGACCCTGAAACCCACGTGTTTTTGCCTTGGTCCGTTCTTTGGTCCGCTTATTTGGTCCGCTTTAGATCCTCCTCGTATATATATATATATATATATATATATATATATATATATATATATATATATATATATATATATATATATATGAATTTAGAACTCCGATTTGGCCGCCGTTCGGAGCGGTAAAAATTAGAATCGGTCCACATTCCAGTTTGATTTTGGACCATTTAATATATTTTGGTCAAAAATCGGTTGACTCGGTTGAGCACTGGTCGAACCGGTGGTTCAACTGGTAAAACCGATTAGTTGACCTGATTTTTAATATTTATTATTATTATTTTTATTAAAATAATTTAATATTAAAATTAATCACTTTTATTAATATTGTAACTCAACATTATTATATTTTAATTCATAAAAACGAGAGTTTTTTAAATTTTATTAATTATTAATAATATATATTTTTGTATATTAATGACGGCATGAGTCAATAACGGTTTGACCACATGTTGAACCAGTGACCCATCCACTCAGTATTTTTTTTGATTCGATGATCGGGTATGAAAATAATATAATATATATATATATATATATATATATATATATATATATATATATATATATATATATATATAAGAATTGATCAGGTCCGGACTCCCGGACGGGAGTAAAATTCGGACATTTTTTTTTCCATTTTTTTTAAAACAGCTAAAAAAAAAGTTTAATATTTTATGGAACTGAAATTTTTTCATAATACAGACCTGTTTTGTTATATGTATCCAAATCACACCCAAAACACTGTATTATGAAAAAATTCCAGTTCCATAAAATATTAAACTTTTAATTTTAGTTATTTTAAAAAAAAAGTCCGAATTTTACTCCCGTATGGGAGTCCGACCTGATCCTGGCCCATATATATATATGTGTGTGTGTGTGTGTGTGTGTGTGTGTGAAAAATGTATATACACAGCTGTGTATTACACAGTCAGCTATAGCGACGATTTTTTGAGCTATAGCGACGGTTTCACCCGTCATCATAGCTATTCTAGGCTATAGCGACAGATTACCGTCGCCATAGCCCAAAAAAATCGTCACCATAGCTCTACTGTGTAATACACAGCTGTGTATATACATATAGCCCTATATATATGTATGTATTTATGGGGTTCTATCCACAGCAACTGGTTGCTGTGGAACAACCCCTTTTTTGGCCTGTTGAATTTTTTATTTTTTTTTGCTCTAGCCGAAATTTTAACAAGCTAAAAAAGGGATTGTTCCACAGCAACTGATTGTTGTGGATGAAGCCCCTATATATATATATATATATATATATATATATATATATACAGTCTGGATCTTAATCTCACCCCTTATTCAACTCATCTGAGTTCACCTCCCCTTTAGCGACAGACCCGACGACGGTTCGGTCATACAACCGTCGTCTATACTTTTAGCGACGCTATATGTTATCCATCGCTAAAAGTATAGACGACGGTTGTGTGATCGAACCGTCGTCGGGTCCGTCGCTAAATAGGGGCGAGCTCGGGTGAGTTGAATAAGAGGTGAACTTAAGATCCAGACTCTCTCCCTATATATATATATATATATATATATATATATATATATATATATATATATATATATATGATTCAAAGTTGACAATAGATCGGTTTCGGCCAATGCATAAATGGAAGTCCATCTCAAGATAGACGGACCATGATTTAGAAATATTATAAAAATGAACGTGACGTTGTCATCTTCATACGAATGATTAAAGATGATTTGACTTTAAAACTATAGGGATCCATCTCCTTCGTTCGTTGGGGATACATGTTCACTCTTCGAAGTTTTTCTGGCTACGATTGTTGCAATGTCTTACAACAAGCAAATAATTAAAATAAACCTATTTTATAATTAATTAACCTGACTCTTTCATGCATGGTTATATATTAGTGCAAATAAGACAAATGGAAATATTTACTTGCGGAGGAAATCCACGAACTTGTTTTGGATTATAATAAAGCATCAAGAACCAACTTATATTATAACAATGATTTAATTCTAACTTAGTAAACTTTTTCATGCAATGAGCACCGTGAATATGTTACTCCCTTAATTCCAAAAAATAATAACAGTAATATAGATAGATGGATACAATATTCTCAGGTTTGTCACCATAATTTAAAATACGGAACACAGTATTATCATTTATGACTTGTTCCAATGAAATGGGAAAAAAAAATATGTCTGGTTGTTCATCAGGTTTCTAAAATGGAATATTAACCATTTTTGTTATATGTATCCAAATCACACCCAAAACACTGTATTATGAAAAAATTCCAGTTCCATAAAATATTAAACTTTTAATTTTAGTTATTTTAAAAAAAAAGTCCGAATTTTACTCCCGTATGGGAGTCCGACCTGATCCTGGCCCATATATATATATATATATATATATATATATATATATATATATGTGTGTGTGTGTGTGTGTGTGTGTGTGTGTGTGTGTGTGTGTGAAAAATGTATATACACAGCTGTGTATTACACAGTCAGCTATAGCGACGATTTTTTGAGCTATAGCGACGGTTTCACCCGTCATCATAGCTATTCTAGGCTATAGCGACAGATTACCGTCGCCATAGCCCAAAAAAATCGTCACCATAGCTCTACTGTGTAATACACAGCTGTGTATATACATATAGCCCTATATATATGTATGTATTTATGGGGTTCTATCCACAGCAACTGGTTGCTGTGGAACAACCCCTTTTTTGGCCTGTTGAATTTTTTATTTTTTTTTGCTCTAGCCGAAATTTTAACAAGCTAAAAAAGGGATTGTTCCACAGCAACTGATTGTTGTGGATGAAGCCCCTATATATATATATATATATATATATATATATATATACAGTCTGGATCTTAATCTCACCCCTTATTCAACTCATCTGAGTTCACCTCCCTTTAGCGACAGACCCGACGACGGTTCGGTCATACAACCGTCGTCTATACTTTTAGCGACGCTATATGTTATCCATCGCTAAAAGTATAGACGACGGTTGTGTGATCGAACCGTCGTCGGGTCCGTCGCTAAATAGGGGCGAGCTCGGGTGAGTTGAATAAGAGGTGAACTTAAGATCCAGACTCTCTCCCTATATATATATATATATATATATATATATATATATATATATATATATATATATATATATATGATTCAAAGTTGACAATAGATCGGTTTCGGCCAATGCATAAATGGAAGTCCATCTCAAGATAGACGGACCATGATTTAGAAATATTATAAAAATGAACGTGACGTTGTCATCTTCATACGAATGATTAAAGATGATTTGACTTTAAAACTATAGGGATCCATCTCCTTCGTTCGTTGGGGATACATGTTCACTCTTCGAAGTTTTTCTGGCTACGATTGTTGCAATGTCTTACAACAAGCAAATAATTAAAATAAACCTATTTTATAATTAATTAACCTGACTCTTTCATGCATGGTTATATATTAGTGCAAATAAGACAAATGGAAATATTTACTTGCGGAGGAAATCCACGAACTTGTTTTGGATTATAATAAAGCATCAAGAACCAACTTATATTATAACAATGATTTAATTCTAACTTAGTAAACTTTTTCATGCAATGAGCACCGTGAATATGTTACTCCCTTAATTCCAAAAAATAATAACAGTAATATAGATAGATGGATACAATATTCTCAGGTTTGTCACCATAATTTAAAATACGGAACACAGTATTATCATTTATGACTTGTTCCAATGAAATGGGAAAAAAAAATATGTCTGGTTGTTCATCAGGTTTCTAAAATGGAATATTAACCATTTTTGTTCCGGCTAAATTTGTAAATTTTATTCCTTTTTTGAGTATAAAATGTCCAATTAAGAATGAAATGTATCATTTCAGTTTGTAAGCGAATTCTTTTCAGTTAGTCTTTGGATGTTGCAACCACCCCAATTTCTTGCATGTCAAGCATCAGCAATCTGATGGGCCTTTGATTATACTGTGTTATATATTTCCAGTTAATTAATATATTCAAAATTCTTAGGGATATTCCACCATAATTGAATCTCAACAAGATCAATCATTTGAAGATTATGAATGAGACATTAATTTCTATATTACGAACTATGATTCCATGAGATTCAACAGTCCAAGGGATGATGTTCTCTTCAAAGTTGATTCAGTCGACATCTTACTACTTACATATTTATTTGAGTTTGTTATATGGCAATGAAGTGCACCTTGGAAATATACATTTCAGTGTCACCGGGATCCTTGGAAATATACATTTCAGTGTCAAACTAATTTATTATGATTACATATATACTCCATTTTCGTAAGAAATGTGTCAAAACATTTTCAATCAATATTGTAAAGATGCCAATATAGTTTTGCTTTCGTTCTGAATTTTTATTTTTATATATTTTATGCATGTCTTTTCAATCCCTTTGTATATAATAGAGAACAACATGTCTTTTCAATCAATATTGTAAAGATGACAATATAGTTTTGCCGTCGTCTATATTTTTAGCGACGGACAACATATAGCGTCGTTTAAAGCATAGACGACGATTGTATGATCGAACCGTCGCCGGGTCCGTCGCTAAAGAGGGGGTGAACTCGGGTGAGTTGAATAAGGGGTAAGCTTAAGATCTGGACCGTATATATATATATATATATATATATATATATATATATATATATATATATATATATATATATATATATATATATGATCAAGTAAGGGATCCCTTACTTTCTTAAAATGTGGGACTTTTTTTTTTTGTTTTTTTTTATAAAACAACTAAAAAAAAAGTTTAATATTTTATGGAACTGAAATTTTTCCATAATACAATATTTTGGGCGTGATCCCTTACTTTCTTAAAATGTGGGACTTTTTTTTTTGCTTTTTTTTATAAAACAACTAAAAAAAAGTTTAATATTTTATGGAACTGAAATTTTTCCATAATACAATATTTTGGGCGTGTTTTGAATACCTATACCAAAAAATGGTGGTACAGTCTGCCAACACTGTACATACATGTTTTGTTATACGTATCCAAATCACACCCAAAACACTGTATTATGAAAAAATTTCAGTTCCATAAAATATTAAACTTTTTTTTTAGTTGTTCTAAAAAAAACAAAAAAAAAAGCAAAAAAAAAAGTCCCTCATTTTAAAAAAGTAAGGGATCCCTTAGCTGATCCTGACCCTATATATATATATATATATATATATATATATATATATATATATATATATATATATATATATATATACGGTCCCCTTCTTCAGCGAACAAAAAATGAACCGGCTATTGCGGCGATTTTTTCCGTCGCTATAGCATACAAAACTGATGACATAACTATGGTGACGGTTTGAATTGTTCGCTGTTTAAGGTTCGCTGGAGAAGATATATATATATATATATATATATATATATATATATATATATATATATATATATATATATATATATATGAATTTAGAACTCCGATTTGACCGCCGTTCGGAGCGGTAAAAATTGAAATCGGTCCACATTCCAGTTTGATTTGGACCATTTAATCTATTTTGGTCAAAAATCGGTTGACCCGATTGAGCACTGGTCGAACCGATGCTTAAACTGGTAAAATCGATTAATTGACCTGGTTGACCTGATTTTTAATATTTATTATTATTATTTTTACTAAAAATAATTTAATATTAAAATTAATCACTTTTAATATTGTAACTCAACATTATTATGTTTTAATTCATAAAAACGAGATTTTTTAAAATTTTATTAATTACTAATAATATATATTTTTATATATTAATGACGCCATGAGTCAATAATGGTCCACATGTTGTACCAGTGACCCATCCACCCAGTATTTTTTTTGATCCGATGATCGGGTATAAAAATAATGTATATATATATATATATATATATATATATATATATATATATATATATATATATATCAGAATTGATCAGGTCCGGACTCGGGAGTAAACTCTGGACCTTTTTATTTTTTTTAAAACAACTAATTTTTTTTTAAAATATTTTAAGGAACTGAAATTTTTTCATAATATAAACCTGTTTTGTTATATGTATCTAAATCACACCCAAAACACTGTATTATGAAAAAATTTCAGTTCCATATAATATTAAACTTTTATTTTTAGTTGTTTTAAAAAAAAAGTCTGGATATATATATATATATATATATATATATATATATATATATATATATATATATATATATATATATATAGGATTCAAAGTTGACAATAGATCGGTTTCGGCCAATGCATAAATGGATGTCCATCTTAAGATAGACCGACCATAATTTAAAATAGGGTTAAGTTCAGATGACCACCTGGGGTTTGACCGGTTTCTCACTTAAACACCTGTGGTCCGTAAACCTACATTTAAACTCTCGACCTTTTGAGGTGAAGTGAAAAAGTTATATTTTCCATCCAAATTAACTGTGCGTGTATGTCAGACGCCTAAAACGCGTGAGTAGGGGCTGTATCGGTCAAGAACAACGGTAAAATGTCTTAAATACCCATTCTTCTTCCTGTTTGTTGGCTTGTAAGAGCAGATCGAAGCCCTATTTATGGTCTTCCCACTTCAGCTATTTGAGCTCCATCGCATACAAAATTGAAAGCTACTTCTTAAGCTCCAAAAACTGTAGCACATAGTGAGAGAAGGAAAAGGAATCTAGCTGGTAAAGGAGAAAGAATTGAGCAACAACCATTATTTGCAATTTCTGAAGGTAAGTTTTCCAATTCCCTTCCATTCCTTTTTCATTCCATCCTTGTTAAGAAAAGGACTTTCATAGCCGAATGGCTCGATCTGAACTTGAAGGACTGTTTGTCCTTTTAGTTGCTACTGTTGCTACTCTCATAGCCGAATGCTACTGTTATGTATGAAAATTAGGTTCAAGGAGATAGGTATGGCTGTGGAGTAATAAGGATGCTGTTATGGGTTGTTATTGTAAACAATGGCTATGAAATTAGTAACCTAAAACTATGCCTATCAACTGTTTGATAAAAGTTCTGAAAGAACTATTTTGACTGAAAACTATATATTAGATTAAAAAGCAAATTAACCATGGAAATAATATATATACATTTATGGTCTGATATTTGATATTACTCTTCGTGTTGTTTATGTTAATCAGGAGTCATGTCTTCGTCAAGCAATGATGTAGGAAGGATGAATGGTGAGTTGCACTACATACCTAAGCGATGTAAATGTGGGAAAAAAGCAAATGTAAGAATTGTTGACTCGAACAAACCATCGAAGGGGAGATTATATTTTGTATGCGATGAGTGTGAGTTTTAGGCATAGTGTTTGCCTTCTACTACAAACTCAAGTGGAATAGTCAGTGGCCCCAATGAAGACAATGACAGAATGGGGACATTGGTGAGTGGAACAAAATGCAAGTGTTCGTGTGAGCTGAATAACATACCAAGTAGGATGATAGTTGTGACAACCCCAAAATAGGTCCATTCTACCCAACCCATTCTGAGTCGTCAAATACATGGTACAGAAAACAACTACAACTTTATTACAACAATTGTCGTGCAAAATACAACAACACATATGCTGTGAGTTTGGATACAAATATATACCAAATGTGACTCATGTTCCAACCGTGGACATCACCTCACAATAACACCTTACATAAAGGTATAGTCAAAAACTGTTTTAGAAATTAGAATCTTTGGGAAGTGCTCAAGGAAACCTTCGTACATGGGAGGCCACGCGTCTAGGTTATGATAGATATCATATGGCCACAGAATTATCCTTGGTTGACCCAATAGACCCCAAAGAAAAACGAGAAGATTACTATCATATTCTTCCCAATGGTGAGTCTTCTCTTGACTTATCATTATCTCCACTGTCTCTAATTGAGAATTATACTTCAAAC
The DNA here is from genome assembly GCA_016801055.1 of Panax notoginseng. Taxonomy (NCBI): domain Eukaryota; kingdom Viridiplantae; phylum Streptophyta; class Magnoliopsida; order Apiales; family Araliaceae; genus Panax; species Panax notoginseng. The sequence continues at coordinate 224,515,043 of CM029012.1, read as the reverse complement.
AAACACCAAGATTATATAGGTAGTGCTCGTAGATATACTCAGCAAGTGGATGAGCACAACCCTGTCCTATGATGACACGAGGTTGTATGTCGTTAGACATCTTGTATTATAGTGGCAAAACACCCTTCCAACGTTGGGTTCGCCTCACCCTATTTTCTTCACCAAATATAACTACTAAATGATGACCACCGTTCTATTCCCTTGTTACCCTCGCTCGACCCAGCTACACTCTTATTACCTGAAAGGAATTGTGAAGCAAAAGGGTGAGCACAACTAGCTCAGTAAAGAATATCATGACTAAAGATAAATAAATTATCAATAGTCTTCATCAATAATAAATCAGAGATTTAGAACATATGGTAGATGATAAAAAATTTCAACCATAGTTGCAGCGGAACATGCAATCCATTAGAAGAGTCAAATAGACTATAAAGTCTATTATCTTCTCCATGTTAAAAATCCACCAACAATATTTTATCCATGTAACATCACTCAACAGTTCCTTTCCACAATCATATGAATAACTCATAATCATAATTGTGACTATAAATTTTTCTTCGCACCCAGGACGAAGAGTATTTTCATCACCTGTCTTTACCTGAAACATCAAAGATCATGGTTATACCAAATCACAGTTCCTGTTATAATCATACTAACAAATCCATCTTTGCACTACGGGCCAAAGATATTCATCAACAAACCATCTTTGCACTACGGGCCAAAGATATTCAACAACAGTTCATCTTTGCACTACAGGCCAAAGATATTCATCAACAGGCCATCTTTGCACTACATGCCAAAGATATTCATCAACAATTCATATTTGCACTACAGGCCAAATATATTCATATCTCAAAGAAATATATAATCATTTCAGAATTTATATAAACAATAATTATAACCATGTTGATCAATTCACCTTTGCACTTAAGCTTAAGATATTCAATTATAAATTTAATGGTCATGATCATACCAGTCACAATTCAACTTTGCACTACAGGCCAAAGAGAACCCTAGTCATGATCATACCAATAATCTACCCATCTTTACACTCCAGTGAAAGAAAATTTTAACATCAGGGTTATAAAAATGTTATATATGATGATAAAAATAATATGATCAACATATAGTTTTAATCTCAAGAGTAATATTCGTAACTCATAAATAGTAAATCGTGAATAGTAACTCATGAATAGTAACCCCGACACAAAAGATAGAAATTCCACAATAAAATCCATACCAATATTTTGGTATAATGATATTGAAAGAATAACATTACTTAAATTTATAAACAATTTATTTTAATTGTTTACACTTTACTAATTAATGCATTTAATCATCATAAAATGCCAACTCTTACAATTTCATCATCAATAACCAAAACCCTCATCAAAAATCTGCATATACCTCATATAGGATTCTCAAGCCATAAAATCCTATTTTCCAATTTTCTTTCTTCACAAAACATATTTAATTCATTTACTCATAACTAGACCATTTTTATGAAAAATACCAAATCAGTTCCAAAAATATTTCTTTTCTGGGATTTAGTATAATATAGTCCCATAGTGAACATATATTTTTCTCAGAATTTTTAAAAGTCATTTACTATTTTTCATATGGCCAAAATAGCTGAATATTTAGACATTTATCAAAAATTGTACTTTTGTCTAAAAATTCTGAAATTTACAGAGTATACTTCTATCATATACATGTACTCCCAATAACAATTTCATCAATTTTGGAGTTAACCACAAGGAATTATAAGCGGTTACTTTTAAAATAGTCTTTTCCCGTAAAATTCATAACTCTTAATCTATACATCCAAAAATCACCATTTTTGGACACAATCAATAAAACTCATCAAAATATCATTTCAAATTTTTCCAGAATTTTTGAAGATCAGAAAAATTACGAAACTGAAAATCATAACAACCCTTAAAATCCCTTAATATCCCTTACTATCCCTTACCTCAAAAGAGCAGTACTTCTGATCGGTATAAGGCTGAAGGAAACTTGCACTGATGAATAGAAACTCACAGAGTATCTAAATATTCACAAAATACACTCAATAATCTAGAGAGAGAAAGAGAGAAAACTTATGTTTCTGGTGTGATTTTCAATTCTAACTTAGCCCTCTATTTATAGGAAAATTTTGGTAGGTTTGACCTGCAACCTGATGGCTTTACCTGCTACTATTCCCACCCACCACATTTGAAATATAATTCAGCACATTTCTTCACCAACCACAAGTGGGGCCCACCAATTCTAGAATTTTCCACCAAAATGATTAACTCCGAAAATTCAATAATTTCTGAACCAGTCATCTCGTAAAATTCATAACAAATCATACGTTTATTTTTAACGGTTCAAAATTTGTGGAGACATATACTCAACTTATATATATATAACATATCTAAAAATTACCACGATCCAACGGTCGGATTAAAAATTATAACCCCCGCAAAATATCTCAAAAACCCTGATTTTTAATACCTCCATTCCGACAAAAATACGGATAAAAATCTCAACATTAACTCCTTCATTTTTTTTAACCACAAAAATATATCTCTCATTTATATCCACATAAAATAAATATTTTCTTATCATATGAATCAATAATTAATTATTCACAAATAATATTACAGAATCACATTTATGACAACCAGGCCGTTCCCAGGAAAGAGGGGGCTTTCCAATAAGGATTTCTCCTTACTGGCGCGCAATTAGATGACCAAACCTCTCCTTAGACAGAACTTTCTAGACATTGCCAATAATGCTATCTAATAATACTATTCAAATAATATGAATTATTGATCTGATAATGGGAAATACTGTGCAACAACAATTATTGAACAACAATAATATAAAATTTCAACGTAGCAATTATTGAATCAATAAAATAAAATATTGAACAGTAATTACTGTAACAATTATTGAGTAGTGCCTTCTTACGTAAGAATCAATAATTTCAAAAATACTGTGCAATACCGTGTGCTACTATGCAATAACGCGTATTACTGTATTTTAACCACCGGGTATTCCAACAGTGTTAACGGTAACAACTATGCCGTTATTTGTAAAAACTCAAATTTGTCGTTTTCTTCATCCGACAGTTATTCTGTTATGGGGCCCACAAATGGCTGCGCCGTCGTACGAATATTCCCCGACAGAAAGAATATTCCACGACCAAACGAATATTCCCCGACAACAATGATTATTTTATAACCACTTGCTTATTTTGAAAAAAAATCATATTTCACTCATAACTTTAAACTTTTATCAATTTAACCATTTACTGAATAGTAATTATAAGAAAAATTGAATACTTTTATTTCATAAAATTCGGGGTCTTACAATAGTTATTGAAAGTAATGTGAAGATGATAATTGTTGTTGGACTTGTGTTGTATTGCATGTCAGTTATGATGTATTTTATTAGTAACAAATGAATGTATAAACTAATGGTAGTTTAGGAGACCTACCAACTAGATGTAATGTTTAATGTTCAATGTTTAATGGTAATGTGCAATGTTTAATGTTCAATGTTCAATGTTTAATGGAATGTATAAACTGTCAATGTATAAACTGTTGGACAAGGTGTGAAATATTGCAAAGCTGATTCAAACAGTTAACTGACAAAAATTATGCTCAAAAACTACCCATTCAAACATTAAAGAGTTACATTCCAAGTCTGTTACATAATATCCAACTATAAAACATAGTCCAAAAACTTGTCATTGAAACATTGTCCAAAAACTATCTTGTTTGACAAAGTATACACAATCACACTTGTCAAAAACAGTTAACTGACAAAAATTATACATTCAAACATTAAAGCCTTAATCCCCCCAATCTCCCTTTTTTTGGTGATTTGCCTTTCTTGCTCTTTATGGCTCCCATCTTTATGTTCTTCCTCGTAGGTTGTGAGCTTGAAATAGACTGATTACTCCATATAGTTGACAAAGTTGGTGTGGAATTAGGTTGAGAGCTTGATTTGGGTTGGTGTGGTATTTCTGAAGTAGTTGTAGTATTAGCAGTCCCTTGACTTGACTGTCCTTTAGTCAGGAAATTTTGTGGCATGGGATTTGGCTGAAAAGGAATGCACAAGTTTAGTAGTCCAATACAAATAAATAATCAAAAACAGTTTACAGTTGACAACCATTAAAATGTACCTTAGCAGGATGTCTTGTAGGAATGTCTGACTGTGTTGACTGTGTAGTTGACTCCTTGTTATTTGTCTGAAAATCAAAACATGTTAAACTGTTATAAATAAAAGTTAAAAATACAGTTGGAATGTATGAAAAACATAAAGAATATACCTTGTTCATTCTTGATTTAGGATGAAAAGGCAATGTACATGCCCTGCTGTTATGCCCTAGTGTTAAACACCTTGCACATGTCACAGTGCCACCTTCTCTTGTTTGTTTATGTTGGTTTTTTGGTTCATCTGCAGCCTTTCTTCTGAGTTTCCTTGGTCTGCCACAGGGCTTATGATAGAGTGGAGGCTGAATCTTAGCAAAATTGGAGTGAACCCATTCATGGTGACTTGGCACAGGCTTTATGATGAAGTTGTATGTTTTCAAGTATACATCCTTGCTATAGCACTAATGGCAATAAGCCTCTAGCTGCTCCCTATTTGCCCATATTGCAGACACAACATGTCTGCATGGAATCCCACTAAGCTGCCACAATTTACAACCACAAGTCCAATCATTCAAATTCACAACCCATGTTCTGTTATCAACTTCTACTTCAAATTCCCCAGGCCCAAACTTCAAAGAAGTGCATCCCCTATAAACTTTCTTAATCATTTCTAATTTTTTCTGAATTCTAGGCCCAAGTGACCCCACATACTTGTTCATGCCTTCCCTTTTTACCTGAAACCTAACCATTAATTTCTTTCTTATCCACTCTAACATGTTTATTATACCTTTATCCCTTGCCTCCAGGATGTAATTATTCCATGACTCATTCATGTTGTTCACTACTACATCACATTTACAGTGGTTGAAAAAATGAGACCTGGCCCAACATTTTGGGCCAACAGCCATTAACCACTTAGCTGCTTCTGCATCAACTTTATGCACCTCCTTCATGGCTGCTTCAAATGAGAACATGTCACCATAACTAGCTGCATTCCAGAACAAATCCCTAAGCAGCTTCTCCCTAAACTTAATTTTAAAGTTGTTGTACAAATGCTTTAAACAAAATATGTGTTCATTGTTGGGTAACATTGTATTGAACACCTCTACTAGCCCCTTCTGCCTATCAGAAATGAAAACATAACTTCTTGTTTCATTTTCACCTATGTCATCTAGAAGCTGAGTAAGAAACCACTGCCAACTATCTTTACATTCACATTCAACAACAGCAACTGCAATGGGAAATATGTTATCATTAGCATCTCTTCCTATAGCACTCAGTAGCTGCCCTCCAAAAACCCCCTTTAAAAAACACCCATCTAGGCCTATAATAGGTCTACACCCAACTAGAAACCCATGTTTGGAAGCAGCAAGCCTCATATAAAGCCTCTGAAAAATAGGTAGTGAACCAGGCCTGTGATCTAGACCCTCACTACAAAATTTGAAGACTGTGAAGGTGGAAACCCAGTCAATCACGAAGGTGGAAACCCAGTCAATCACGAAGATCCACCACAAACACACTAAACCCACACCCTATTTCTCTCGCCTCTCTAGCCCTAGATATCACCACGATCGATCGTTCTCTAGCCCTAGAAATCGATCTGAAATGAAATGAGAGAAAACCCCCTTCGCATCTGTCGTTTTCAATTATATATATAAAGGGTAATTAAGTCTTTAGTCAAATAAAGTAACAGAGTTAAGACGGAAAACACTTTTTCACTTCACCTCAAAAGGTCGAGAGTTTAAATGTAGGTTTACGGACTACAGGTGTTTAAGTGGGAAACCGGTCAAACCCCAGGTGGTCATCTGAACTTAACCCTTTAAAATATGGAACAAAGTATTATCATTTATGTTACATTTAGATTGTAGGGAATGGAAATATGAAATGACTCGTTCCAATGAAATGGAAAAAAAAAATGTCTGGTTGTCCATCAGGTTTCTAAAATGGAATATTAACCATTCTTGTTCCGGCTAAATTTGTAAATTTTATTCCTTTTTTGAGTATAAAATGTTCAATTAAGAATGAAATGAATCATTTCAGTTTGTAAGCGAATTCTTTTTAGTTAGCCTTTGGACGTTGCAACCACCCAAATTTCTTGCATGTCAAGCATCAGCAATCTGATGGGGCTTTGATTATACTATGTGTTATATATTTCCAGTTAATTAATATATTCAAAATTCTTAGGGATATTCCACCATAATTGAATCTCAACAAGATCAATCATATGAAGATTATGAATGAGACATTAATTTCTATATTACGAACTATGATTCCATGAGATTCAACAGTCCAAGGGATGATGTTCTCTTCAAAGTTGATTCAGTCGACATCTTACTACTTACATATTTATTAGAGTTTGTTATATGGCAATGAAGTGCACGTTGGAAATATACATTTCAGTGTCACCGGGATACTTGGAAATATACATTTCAGTGTCAAACTAAGTTATTATGATTATATATGTACTCCAATATTTTCGTAAGAAATGTGTCAAAACATTTTCAATCAATATTATGAAGATGCCAATATAGTTTTGCTTTCGTTCTGAATTTTTATTTTTATATATTTTATGCATGTCTTTTCAATCCCTTTGAATATAATAGAGAACTCATTTAAACAAGTAGTTCTGATAATGTACTAGATTTATGATGTTCTTACTAATTAATAGCCTCTATTCTAACATTAGAGATACAATTTGACTTTTGAAATCAAATGACGACATATTATACTTTAAATTGATGTGAATTTATTTAATTTTAATTAATATAATTATTATAATTGTATAGTAGTAGTAGTATATAACAAAATAATCTATTAATCACAAAATTTATTTCGTTTTAAATTTTTATAAGTCATACTAATTTTAAAATTTAATATGTCATCGTTTGATCTCAAAAATTAAATTATATTTCTAATTTTGAAATGAATGGAGTATTCCGTTATCAAGCTTTATGAAATGATTTAGTAGTTAAAAATACATCAAAAGTATTAATTTGAAAAAGACGAAACGGAGAAAGAGAAAAATGAAGTCAAGTGGAGGAGTCACCAAACTTATTACAGTAAAATCTCGCTAAATGAATGCCCGATAAAATAATAACCTCACTTATATAATAATTTTTTTCGGTACTAACTTGGGCATGTGTATTAAAATAATAACTTCGCTAAATGCATTAAATAATAATTTTTTTTGAATCCTTAAAGGCCCAACCAAAATATAAATTAATAATTACTAAATTCCATACAAAAATTTATATATTTAATCATTTTTGTAATAACATAAACCCAAGCATTTCAGTCAATCAACAATATCCATATAAAAAGTTAATTTTTCTGAAAATATGCATCTAATAAAGTTATTTGTTGATTTCTTTACTCCTGTCAAATGATGAGAAGCCATGGGATTAAAAAATTGTAACTTATTGAAATATATCTTCTACACATCTATTTTTATTTGCCATGTACATCAACTTAAAACCTTTTGTTTTTCAAGACATTATGTGACGCCCCCAAAATTAGGTATACATCACTCATCTTGGGTCGTCAGATACATAGTACAGAATACAAATACAACTTGCTAATACAACTGTCGTGTACAATACGACAAAACATAACTGTGAATTTGAATACAATTATTGCCTACTAGAGACTATACAAATTCAAAAGGAGTCCTCATTACAATTATCGTTACACTATTTAATAGAATAGTGAGGACTACTAATACTATCATCTGGTCCATCACTCCGTTCACCGACTCGTCCCAGCTATATTCTCATTTCCTGAAGAGAACAGTGAAAGAAAGGGTGAGCTCAACTAGCCCAGTAAGAAATATTATGACTAAGATAATACATAATAAATTATCATTAGCCTTCAACAGTGTTAAACTGATAAAATATAACGAACATCAAGTTTAACTGCAGCGGAACAAGCAATCCATTAAAAGAGTCAAGTAGAAAATAAAATCTACTATCTTCTATGATTTAAAAGGTTTTTCAACACTGTTATCGCTGGGACTCAGCTTAATAAAATAATTCACATCATCGAATCACCCCTGTACTACGGCCAAGGATATTCGTGTATTCATTAATGGTCATGATCATGCCAACAACTGTCCATCAATGCACGACAGGCCAATGATGACTTTTACCACATCATTTGTAATATTACGGTCATGATTATACCGAATAATCCCTGGTCATAATCATACCAAGTCCATCTATGCACTACAGGCCACAGATGACTTTCAATATTTTATAAACATGAGGATGATGACAATGATATAAGAATTCAATAAAACAAGTTCAAGAATTAATTTATCCAAGAATTAACAACGTTCAAATTGTCAACATGATACCGCTTTGTGGAGTAAAATTCAAGAATGCTTAGAAGAATATTTTCATGAAAAGATACTGGATGAAACGCAATTATCAATGATATTCCACAAATTTCATGGAGTATAGAAGTCAAAACTTAACCAACTGAGTATAATAAAGAATGGAATAACAAAAGAAATCACCATGCATGCGATAGACCGCACAGACAGGTTATTCCAACAGGATAATAAATAATGGAACCAGGTCCGGCGTAAAACGCACAGACATGATATTCCAACAGAATAATAATAAAGACGGAACTAGGTCCGGTGTAAAACACACAGACAGGATGTTCCAACAGAATAATAATAAAGACGGAACCAGGTCCGGTGTAAAACACATAGACAGGATATTCCAACAGAATAATAATAAAGACGGAACCAGGTCCGGTGTAAAACACACAGACAGGATGTTCCAACAGAATAATAGAAGAATGTCACCAAGTATAGGGTAGACCGCGTATACAGGTTATTCCAACAGAATAATAAGAAATGGAATAACAACAGTTCTTTTCATGAATAAGAAAAAATAACACCCCTTACCGTTTTAAAGAAGAACTGAAATAAGGAAGTAGTTAAGTAGCAGATTACTTTTCTTCTCTCTCTCTATAGTTTCTCTCTATAGTTTCTCTCTCTAGAGTTCAGTGAATTCGTAAGAAATAATGAAGGAATGAGCTGCTATTTATAAAAAAATGGTGTAACGTTCCCAAAATAGGTCCATTCCATCCAACCCATTCTGTGTCGCCAAATACATGGTACAGAAAATAACTACAACTTTATTACAATAATTATCGTATAAAATACAACAACACATATGCTGTGAGTTTGGATACAAATATATATCAAATGTGACACATGTCCCAACCGTGGACATCACCTCACAATGACACCTTACATAAAGGTATAGTCAAAAATTATTTTAGAAATTAGAATATTTGGAAAATGCTCAAGAAAACCTTTGTACATGGGAGGCCATGCTTCTAGGTTATGATAGATATCATATGGCCACAGAATTATCCTTGGTTGACCCAATATACCCCAAAGAAAAACGAGAAGATTGCTATCATATTCTTCCCAATGATGAGTCTTCTCTTGACTTATCATTATCTTCACTGTCTCTAATTGAGAATTATACTTCAAGCAAACACCAAGATTATATAGGTAGTGCTCATAAATATACTCAGTAAGTGGATAAGCACAATCCTGTCTTATGATGACACGGGATTGTATGTCATTAGACATCTTGTATGATAGTGGCAAAATACCATTCCAACGTTGGGTACACCTTACCCTATTGGATTCACCAAATAGAACTACTAAATAAACTTTTCTATACTGCTTCGGGAGAATCTCCACAGATAGAGACCACCGTTCTATTTTCCCGTTACCCTCGCTCGACCCAGCTACACTCTTATTACCTAAAAGGAATTGTGAAGCAGAAGGGTGAGCACAACTAGCTCAGTAAAGAATATCATGACTAAAGATAATTAAATTATTAATAGCCTTCATCAATAATAAATCAGAGATTTAGAACATATAGTAGATGATAAAAATTTTAACCATAGTTGCAGCGGAACGAGCAATCCATTAGAAGAGTCAAATAGACTATAAAGTCTATTATCTTCTCCATTTTAAAAATCCACCAACAATGTTTTATCCCTGTAACATCAATCAACAATTCTGGTCCACAATCATATGAATAACTCATAATCATAACTGTAGTTCTAAATTCCTCTTCTCATCCAGGACGAAGATAATTTTCATCACCTATCTTTACCTGAAACATCAAAGATCATGGTTACACCAAATCACATTTCCTGTTCATAATCATACTAATAACTTCATCTTTGCACCACGGCCAAAGATATTCATTTGTATCACCAGTTGGTCATGTTCATCTCAACACTTGTTCATCTTTGCACTACTGGCCAAAAATATTCAACAACATGTCATCTTTGCACTACGAGCCAAAGATATTTATCAACAATTCATCTTTGCACTACAGGCCAAAGATATTCATCAATAATTCATATTTGCACTACAGGCCAAAGATATTCATCAATAATTCATCTTTGCACTACAGGCCAAAGATATTCATCAACAGTTCATATTTGCACTACAGGCCAAATATATTCATATCTCAAAGAAATTTATAATCATTTCAGAATTTATATAAACAATAATTATAACCATGTTGATCAATTCACCTTTGCACTTAAGCTAAAGATATTCACTTATAAATTCAATGGTCATGATCATACCAGTCAACAATTCATCTTTGCACTACTGGCCAAAGAGAACCCATAGTCATGATCATACCAAAAATCTACCCATCTTTACACTCAAATCAAAGAGAAATCAATATCATCATTAGGGTTATAAAAATGTTATATATGATAATAAAAATAATATGATCAACATATAGTTTTAATCTCAAGAGTAATATTCGTAACTCATGAATAGTAAATCGTGAATAGTAACTCATGAATAGTAATCCCGACACAAAAGGTAGAAATTCCATAATAAAATTCATACCAATATTTTGGTATAATGATATTGAAAGAATAACATTTTTTAAATTTATAAACAATTTATTTTAATTGTTTACACTTTACTAAAATAATACATTTAATCATTCTAAAATGTCAAACTCATAAAATTTCATCACCAATAACCAAAACCCTTATCAAAAATCTGCATATACCTCATATAGGATTCTCAAGTCATAAAATCCTATTTTTCAATTTTCTTATTTCACATAACATATTTAATTCATTTACTCATAACTAGACTATTTTCATAAAAAATACCAAATCAGTTCCACAAATATTTCTTTTCTGGGATTTAGCATAATATAGTCCCATAGTGAACATATATTTTTCTCAGAATTTTTAAAAGTCATTTACTATTTTTCATATGGCCAAAACAGCCGAATATTTAGACATTTATCAAAAATTATACTTTTATCTAAAAATTCTGAAATTCATAAAGTACACTGATATTATATAGATATACTTTCAATAAAAATATCATCAATTTTGGAGTTAACCACAAGGAGTTATAAGCGGTTACTTTTAAAATAGTCTTTCCCCGTAAAATTCATAACTCTTAATCTATACATCCAAAAATCATAATTTTTGAACACAATCAATAAAACTCATCAAAATATCATTTCAAATTTTTCCAAAATTTTCTGAAGGTCAGAAAAATTATGAAACTAAAAAACATAACAACCATTAAAATCACTTATTATCCCTTACAATCCCTTACAATCTCTTATCTCAAAAGAGCAGCACTTCTGACTGGATATCGGATATGACGCTGAAGGAAACTTGCACTGATGAATAGAAACTCACCAAGTATCTAAATACTCACAAAACACTCGATAATCTAGAGAGAAAAAGAGAGAAAACTTATGAATTCTGGCGTGATTTCAATTTTAACTTAGCCCTCTATTTATAGGAAAATGTTGGCACGCCGAAGCAGACTTAAGATGCAACCTGATGGCTTTACCTGCTACTATTCTCACCCACCACATTTGAATAAAAATCTCAGCACATTTCTTCACCAACTAAGAGTGGGGTCCACCAGTTCTAGAATTTTCCACCAAACTGATAAACTCCGAAAATTCAATAATTTTTGAACCAGTCATCTCGTAAAATTCATAATAAATCATATGTTCATTTTTAACGGTTCAAAATTTGTGGACATATATTTAACTTATATATGTATAACATATCCAAATATTACCACGATCCAACGGTCGGATTAAAAATTATAACTCCCACAAAATATCTCAAAAATCGTAATTTGATTTTCAATACCTCCGTTCCGACAAAAATACAGATAAAATACCTCAACATTAACTCCTTCATTTTTAACCACAAAAATATATCCCTCATTTATATCCACATAAAATAAATATTTCCTTATCATGTGAATTAATAATTAATTATTCACAAATAATATTACAGAATCACATTTATGACAACTAGGCCGTTCCCAGGAAAGAGGGGGCTTTCCAATAAGAATTTTTTCTTACTGGCGCGCAATTAGATGGCCAAACCTCTCCTTAGACAGAACTTTCTAGACATTGCCAATAATGTTATCTAATAATATTATTTAAATAATATGAATTATTGATCTGATAATGGGAAATACTGTACAGTGATAATTATTGAAACAACAATAATATAAAATATCAACGCAGCAATTATTGAATCAATAAAATAAAATATTGAGCAGTAATTACTGTGACAATTATTCAGTAGTGCCTTCTCACGTAAGAATCAATAATTTCAAAAATACTGTGCAATACCGTGTGCTACTGTGCAATAACGCGTATTACTGTATTTTAACCATCGAGTATTCCAACGGTGTTAACGGTAACAAATACGCCGTTAATTATAAAAACTCAATTTTTGTCGTTATCTTCATCCGACAGTTATTTTGTTATGGGGCTCACAAATAGCTGTGCCGTCGTACGAATATTCTCCGACAGAAAGAATATTCCACGACCAATGAATATTCTCCGACAATAATGATTATTTTATAACCACTTGTTTATTTTAAATTTTTTTTACATTTTACTCATAACTTTAACTTTTTATCAATTTAACCATTTACTGAATTGTAATTATAAGAAAAATTGAATACTTTTATTTTATAAAATTCGGGGTCTTACAAATGAAATGCATAGTAACTAATCCATGAACGGTCCAGATTGATTACTTTAATCTGACGGTCCATATTTAAAGAAAAATCTTTTAAATAAAATATAATATATTCTATTTATAGAATAACTTTGATAAAGTATTCTGTTTTATATAAAAAGATGTTTCTGTTTTATAACGTTAATAATACGAATAAAACAAAACTTCATTATTGCTAAATAATTCATATTATTAACTGACAATAATTGAATTAAACTAAGTGACTTCTCACATAAGCATTAATAATCAATACCGTGTGCTACTATGCAATCACACGTATTACTGTACTTTTACGAGCAGTTCAACAGTATCAATGGTAAAAGTTTCGCCGTTATTTTTAATAAAATATTTTTGTCGTTTTCTCAATCCGACAATAATTCTGTTGTGGGGTCTACCAATGATTGTGTCGTTGTACGAATATTCCCTGTTAAAACGAATATTCCCCGACCAATCGAATATTATATAACAACTTGCGTACTTTGTAAAATTTATAAATATTACCCACAACTTTAACATTATATCAAATTAACTCCATAATATTCAAAAATGATATTTATAGAAAATTCATCTTTATTTATAAAAGTTGGGGTCTTACAACCTCCCATTCTTATGAAATTTCGCCCTCGAAATTAGGGTATGTACCTGGTATGTCGAAGAGGTAAGGATACCTTGACTTCATTTCAGATTCTAACTCCCAAGTCATTTCCTCAACATTGTGGTTTCTCCACAAAACTTTGACTTGAGGTATAACCTTGGAGCGTAGAATATGTTCCTTCTTATCCAAGATTTGAACATGAACTTCTTCATGCGTCAAATCCTCTGCTATTTCGTCCGGTTCTAACTCAATAATGTGGTTCGGGTTTTCCACATATTTACGTAACATGGATATGTGAAAAACGTTATGAACACGAGACATACTTGGCGGTAAAGCGAGTCTATAAGCCACAGTTCCTACTCGATCGAGGATTAAAAATGGACCGATGAATCGAGGATTGAGCTTTTCTCTCTTTCTAAATCTCATAACTCCTTTCCATGGAGAAATACGTAAGAACACATGATCTCCTATATCAAATTCCACGTCCTTTCGATGAAGATCAGCATAACTCTTTTGTCGATCTTGTGAGGTTTTTATACGTTGTCGGATCATTTGAATCTTTTCTGTAGTCATACGTACCAACTCCGGTCCCAATAACGTTGTTTCACCCACCTCATCCCAGCATACTGGAGAACGACACTTTCTTCCATACAACGCTTTGAATGGAGCCATGCCAATACTTGCTTGATAACTGTTGTTGTAGGAAAACTCCACCAATGATAAGAACTTGTCCCAACTTCCCTTGAAGTCAAGGACACAGAGTCTTAATATATCTTCCAGAGTTTGAATAGTCCTCTCTGATTGTCCGTCCGTCTGAGGATGATATGCCGAACTAAATCGTAAATTCGTACCCATAGCTTTTTGTAAGCTAACCCAAAATCGTGAAGTGAATCTTGGGTCTCGATCAGAAACTATGGATACTGGCATACCATGCAGTCTTACAATCTCGTTTATGTACATACGAGCAAGACGTTCAAGTGTATAAGTTTCTCGTATCGGTAAAAAATGAGCAGACTTGGTCAATCTATCAACAATGACCCAAATCGCATCAATGCCTTGAGAAACCTTAGGAAGACCGGTAACGAAATCCATGGTAATGTGCTCCCACTTCTATTTTGGAATTTCAAGTGGTTGTAATGGACCTTTTGGTACTTGATGCTCCGCTTTGACTCGTTGACAAGTTAGACACCTTGAGATAAACAACGCTATCTCTCTCTTCATATTTTTTCCACCAAAATGTATGACGAAGATCATGATACATTTTGGTACTTCCAGGATGGATTGCAAATGGTGTGTTGTGCGCCTCCATCATGATTTCATACTTTAAATCAGGGTCGTTAGGAACACAAAGTCTGGAGTTGACTCGAAGTATTCCTTCTTCATCGATTCTTGCTTCCGGCATAGCACCTTCTTGCACTTTCTTCCTCATACGCATCAGCTCCAGGTCTGTAGCTTGAGCAGCTTTAACTTTATCGATTAAAGTCGGTTCTACTCGTATATTCGCCATCATCACATGGGTTCCTGGAATCTTTAACTCTATCTCCATCCTTTGCAAGTCACACAAAATGGGCCTTTGTGTTGACAATATCGCACTCGTACTTGCATATGATCTTCTACTCAATGCGTCAGCTACCACGTTCGCTTTTCTAGGATGGTATTGAATGGTATGATCATAATCTTTCAACAGTTTAAGCCAACGTCGTTGTCGCATGTTGAGTTCCTTTTGAGTGAAAAAATATTTGAGGCTTTTATGATCCGTAAAGATCTCCACCTTCTCCCCATACAAGTAATGCCTCCAAATTTTAAGTGCAAAGACAACAGCTGCCAACTCTAGATCATGAGTAGGATAATTCCTCTCATATTCCTTGAGTTGTCTTGATGCATAGGCTATGACTTTTCCATGTTGCATGAGAACGCATCCTAACCCTTTGCTCGAAGCATCACTGTAGATGACAAACCCCTCCAAGCCAGATGGTATTGTTAGAACAGGTGCTGAAATAAGTCTCCTCTTGAGTTCTTGAAAACTCTTCTCACATTCTTCGCTCCAACCGAACTTTGTATCTTTCCGAGTCAGCTGAGTTAATGGAGTAGCGATTCGAGAAAATCCTTCCACGAATCTCCGATAATAATCAGCTAAACCAAGAAAGCTACGTACTTCGGTCACTGATTTAGGTTGCTCCTAGCTTTGAATAGCTTCAATCTTTGTCGGGTCAACAGATATTCCACGGCTTGATACTACGTGCCCAAGGAATGCTACCTCCTCCAGCCAGAACTCGCACTTCTTCAACTTGGCATAAAGCTTGTATTCACGAAGCTTTTGGAGTACCAGCCTCAAGTGTTGCTCATGATCTTCACAGCTTTTGGAATAAATAAGGATGTCATCAATAAAGACGACCACAAAGTGATCCAAATATTCCTTGAATACCCGGTTCATCATATCCATGAAGGCAGTAGGAGCATTAGTCAATCCAAAGGACATGACTAGGAATTCATAATGCCCGTACCGAGTTCTGAAAGCCGTCTTTGGAATATCCTCAGTTCTAACCTTCAGCTGATGATATCCAGAACGAAGATCGATCTTTGAAAAGAATTGTGCTCCTTGCAACTGGTCAAACAGGTCATCAATACGTGGCAATGGGTACCTGTTTTTGATGGTGACATGATTCAACTCCCGATAATCAATACAAAGTCGCATATTTCCATCTTTCTTCTTCACGAATAGAACAGGAGCACCCCAAGGAGAAGTACTAGGACGAATAAAGCCAATGTCTAATAATTCCTACAGTTAGATCTTTAACTCCTGAAGTTCAATAGGAGCCATTCGATATGGGGCTTTGGAAATGGGTTTTGTACCGGGTTCAAGGTCGATACAAAATTCAATTTCACTCTCTTAGGGTAGGCCAGGAAGTTCTTCAGGGAATACGTCAGGGAATTTATTAACAATAGAAATATCATTCAAAATTGACGTATTTTTGTTTAGATCCGTGACATGAGCTAAGAAAGCTTGACATCCGTTTTTCAATAAACGAATAGCTTTATGGCTTGAGATGACAGCGATAGATTTTAATGGTTTGGTTGCTTGAATTCGCATAATAGGTCGATTAGGAATATGAAAGCTAACAACCTTACGAAAACAATCAATTTTTGCATGATGAGTAGTTAACCAATCAATCCCTAGAATCACGTCAAATGCAAGTATTTTTAATGAAATAAGATCGACAGGTAATGTGTGGGTACCAACTTGAACCAAACAGGACTTATAAACCGTGGATGTAATGAAGGTTTCTCCCAATGGAGTTTCAACAGATAAGTCAAAGTTTAATTTCTCCGGAGTCAAATTTAATCGATGAGCGCAAGTAGGAGAAATAAAAGAATGGGTAGAACCGGTATCAAATAAAGTATAGACTTCGTTAGAGTTTATGATAAGCTTACCCGTGATGACCTCATTCGGGTTCCTTGCTTTCTGGGAGGTCACAACAAACGCTCTCCCTTGCACTACCGATTTTGACTTTTCTGGGACGGCCTTTGGTGCCTCCATCCTGGCTGAACTTATTTTTGGTAAACGACAAAATCGAGTTAAATGACCTTCTCTTCCACAATTATAACATGCTTTAGACGGCATCACACAGTTTGGACTGATGTGCCCCTCCCCTCCGTATTTGAAACATATGATAGGTGGTCGTTCTCCTTCCTTAACAACGGGTGCTGGTGCTGACGTCTTTCCATCATTGTTGAATCTCCTCTTCTTGAAATGACCATTCTTATTGTTTTGGCCCTGATTACCACCGAAGTGGTTACCATTTCTGGCCTGTTGATTCCCACCACGTTTGTTGTCACCGCTTCGATGACTGCTCTCACTGGTATTATCATTTTGCCGACTGCTGTGACGCCCCCAAAATAAGTCCAATCCATCCAACCCATTCTGAGTCGCCAAATACATGGTACAGAAAATAACTACAACTTTATTATTACAATTGTCGTGCAAAATACGACAACACATATACTGTGAGTTTAAATACAAATATTGTTATCTAGACAGTATTCATACTCAATTAAGTCCTCATTATACTTATTGATACACTATTTTACAAAATAGTGAGGACTACTAAAATAACTGTCTTGAACCACTATTCCACACCCCGACTAGTACTCGCTACATTCTCGCCTCCTGAGAAGAAAAATGGAACAACAAGGAAAAGGGTGAGCTCAACTAGCCCAGTAAAGAATATTATGACTAAGATAATATACAACAAATTATCGTCAGTCTTCAACAGGAAAAAATTTAATAGAATATAATAGACAACAAGTTTTAAATCAATATTCGCAGCGGAAATTAATAATTCATAGAAGAGTTACGTAGAGAATGAAATCTACGATTATCTATGAATTTAAAAGTACATCATCAACATTTTATCCCTGTAACATCAATCAATAATCATCTTTGCACTACAAGCCAAAGATATTCATCAGTTGGTCATGTTCATCTCAACACCTGTTCATCTTTGCACTACGGGCCAAAGATATTCATCAGAAATCATTCATCTTTGCACTACAGGCCAAAGATATTCATTAATATCATCATTTAGGACTGAGGATGATGAAAAATATTTTAAAAAAAAACGAATCCAGTGAAACAAAAGAATAAATATTAAGGATTCGTATTTCAGCTATTCCATGTCCAAAAATACCTCATAAACAATCATAGTGGAGTAAAATTCAAGAATGATCAAAACATGGATACAATCAAAGCTAGTATCCAGAATAGATATTTTGGACAAAAAGAAGAAAAAATCATTTCCCGATGAATAGTACCGTATTCATGAATAGTGTCGTATACGTGAATAGTGCCGTATACGTGAATAGTAACTCCGACACCAAAAGATAGAAACTTCACAAAAATCATCATTATGCTTTGTGAATAGTACTCGTGAATAGTAACTCATAAATAGTAACTCGTGAATAGTAACTCATGAATAGTAACTCATGAATAGTAACCCCGACATGAAAAATTCTAAATTTGATAAAAATTTCCAACCAATACTTCGGCATAATGATATTGAAGAAAATAATATCATTTAAGAAGAAATAACATCCCTTACCTCGGAAAGACGGTACTTTTGACTGGAATGCTAGATATAGTGCTGAAGGAAACTTGCACCGTATAGCAACACTCAAAGTATCAAATACTCACAAGAATAAGCTCGATATAGAGAGAGAAATAGAGAGAAACTTGTGTTTCTGGTGTGTTTTTCAATTCTAACCTAAGCACCCTATTTATAGAAAAATGCTTAGAACACCAAAGCAGAAAATTTAATATAATAATAATATATTTATCAAATTTTCCTTAGCCCACCTCTAGACATCTGATCTCAGCCCATTTATATCACATGTTAGCCCACTTAAATGCCAAAAAACGTTTTTCTTCAAAATAATAATTAAAACTTCCAAAAATCAATTATTTCGGAACTTCAGAATTTCAATAATTCATAATAAATAGCCATTTTATCAGAAAATTTGAATCTTGCGAGTTTTTATAGGAAATTCAATTCTCTACAACTTTACAGAAGAAAGTTTTTCCAAATTCTAAACAGAAATTGACCAAAATTCATAAACGGACGATTTTACAGTCAATAATAAATTTTCGGTCAAGAATTGTGTCCACCAACACACAAAACATGTGTTAATCATTTAATGCCACAAAAATACTCTTCCTCCTCATATACTCATATATCTCACATTCATTGTAAAAATATCACCATCAATATATTATTAAAATAATATATTTAAATGAATTATTTTATCAAAAAAAGATAAAATATTAATTTTCAACAATTGTCATATTAAAAATTTTCTCCATCTATATCAACATAAAATCAATATTTTCCTCATCATATAAATTAATAATTAATTATACACAAATAATATTACAGAATCACAGTACTGACAACCAGGCCGTTCCCAGGAAAGAGGGGGCTTTCCAATAAGGATTTCTCCTTACTGGCACGCAATTAGATGACCAAACCTCTCCTTAGACAGAACTTTTTAGACATTGTCAATAATGTTATCTAATAATATTATTCAGATAATATGAATTATTGTTCCGATAATAGAAAATACTGCGTAGTGACAATTATTAAAATAACAGTAATATAGAATATCAACGCAGCAATTATTGAATCAATAAAATATAATATTGAACAGTAATTACTGTAACAATTATTGAGTAGTGCCTTCTTACGTAAGAATCAATAATTGGTGCAATAACGCGTATTACTGTGTTTTAACCACCGGGTATTCCAACAGTGTTAACGGTAACAACTACGCCGTTATTTATAAACAACTTATTTTTGTCGTTTTCTTCATCCAATCGCTTTCCGTCATGGGGCCCACAAAAGACTGCGCCGTCGTACGAATATTCTCCGACAGTAAGAATATTCCACGACCAAGCGAATATTCCCCGACAACAATGAATATTTTATAACCACCTGCTTATTTGAAATATTTGCGCATTTTACCCATAACTAACCACATTAATCAAATCAACCCTTACTATTTCAAAATAATAAATAGAAGAAATTTAATTTTATTTATTAATAATTTGGGGTCTTACAACCTCCCTCCTTATGAAATTTCATCCTCGAAATTGACGTACGTATCTGGTGTTTCGAAAAGATGAGGATACCTCGCTTTCATTTTCGTTTCTAACTCCCAGGTCATTTCCTCAATAGCATGGTTTCTCCACAAAACTTTAACTTGTGGTAAGACCTTCGTGCGTAGGACATGCTCCTTCCTATCCAAGATCTTGACAGGTACCTCTTCGTACGTTAAGTCTTCGGCTATCTCGCTCGGTTCTAACTCAATAACGTGGTTCGGGTCTTTCACATATTTACGAAGCACATATATATGAAAAATATTATGAACATGAGACATACTTGGAGGTAACGCGAGTCTATAGGCCATATTTCCTACTCGGTCAAGAATCTGAAATAAACCAATAAATCGTGGATTAAGCTTTCCTCTCTTCCCAAATCTTGTAACTCCTTTCCATGGAGCTACACGTAATAATACATGATCCCCAATGTCAAATTTCACGTCCTTTCGATGAAGATCCGCATAACTCTTTTGTCAATCCTGTGCCTTTTGTATACGTTGTCGAATCGTTTGGATCTTCTCTGTAGTCATTCGTACCAACTCTGGTCCCAACAACGTTGCTTCTCCCACCTCATCCCAACATACTAGAGAGCGGTACTTTCATCCATACAATGCTTTAAATGGAGCCACACCTATACTTGCCTGATAACTGTTATTGTAGGAGAATTCCACCAATGGTAGGTACTTATCCCAACTCCCTTTGAAATCTAGGACACAAAGTCTTAATAGATCTTCAAGAGTTTGAATAGTCCTCTCTGATTGCCCATCCGTTTGAGGATGGTATGCCGAACTGAACCGTAAATCCGTGCCCATAGCTTTTTACAAGCTAACCCAAAATCTTGAAGTGAATCTTGGGTCACGATCCGAAACTATGGATACTGACATGCCATGCAACCTCATAATCTCATTCACGTACATACTAGCAAGACGTTCAAGGGAATAAGTCTCCCGTATAAGAAAGAAATGAGCAGACTTGGTTAATCTATTAACAATCACCCAAATAGCATTTATGCCTTGAGAAACCATAGGAAGACCCGTAACGAAATCCATGGTAATGTGTTCCCACTTCCATTTCGGAATCTCAAGTGGTTGCAATGGACCCTTTGGCACTTGATGCTCCGTCTTTACACATTGACAAGTTAAACACCTCGAAATATACTTTGCAATCTCTCTCTTCATATTGTTCCACCAAAATATATGTCGAAGATCACGATACATTTTGGTACTGTCAGGATGGATCGCAAATGGTGTATTGTGTGCCTCCATCATAATCTTGTACTTCAAATCAGAGTCGTTAGGAACACAAAGTCTAGAGTGGACTCGAAGTATTCCTTCTTCATCGATTCTCGCTTCCGGAATAGCACCTTGTTGTACTTTCTTCTTCATACGCATCAGCTCCGGGTCTGTAGCTTGAGCAACTTTAACTTTATCGATTAAAGTTGGTTCTACGCGTATACTTGACATCATCACACTCGTTCCTGCATATAATCTTCTACTCAATGCGTCAGCTACCACGTTTGCTTTTCTAGGATGGTATTGAATAGTGTGGTCGTAATCTTTCAACAGCTCGAGCCAACATCGTTGTCGCATGTTGAGTTCTTTTTGAGTGAAGAAATATTTGAGGCCTTTATGGTCTGAATATATCTCCACTTTCTCCCCATATAGATAGTGCCTCCAGATCTTTAGCGTGAAAACGACTGCTGCCAACTCTAGATCATGAGTAGGATAATTCCTCTCATATTCTTTAAGTTGTCGCGAGGCATAGGCTATGACTTTTCCACATTGCATGAGAACACATCCTAACCCTTTGCCTGAAGCATCGCTGTAAATAACAAATCCATCCGAACCAGGTGGTATTGTCAGAACAGGTGCCGAAATGAGTCTCCTCTTAAGCTCTTGGAAACTCTTCTCGCATTCTTCGCTCCAAACGAATTTGATATCCTTCCGAGTCAGCTGAGTTAACGGGGTAGCGATTCGAGAAAATTCTTACACGAATCTCTGATAATAACCAGCTAAGCCTAGAAAGCTACGTATTTCGATTACTGACTTAGGTTGCTCTCAACTGTGACTCATATCCCAATCTTGGATATCACGTCACAATGGCACCTATCAGTTTACTACCATACGAATATGGCATCCCCTACGGAGAGTTTAGCTTCAATGTATTCCACAAAGGAAGTCACCAGATAGAGGCTCGATTATCAACTTCTATAGTTGGGTTTTTAACTCCTGAAGTTCAATAGGAGTCATTCGATATGAGATTTTCGAAGTGAGTTTTGTACCAGATTCAAAGATGATACAAAATTCAATATCACGCGTAGGCCAAGAAATTCTTCAAGAAATACGTCAAGGATTTACTAACAATAGAAATATCATTCAAATCTGACGTATTTTTGTTCAAGTCCATAACATAGCTAAGAAAGCTTGACATCCGTTTTTCAATAAACGAATGACTTTATGGCTTGATATGAAAGAGTTTGACTTTAATGGTTTGGTTGCTTGAATTCGAATAACAGGTTGCTTAGGAATATGAAAACTAACAACCTTACAAAAATAATCAATTTTGGCATGATGAGTAGTTAACCAATCAATTCTTAAAATCACATCAAAAGCAAGTATCTTTAAAGAGATAAGGTCAACAGGTAATGTGATGGTGCCAACTTGGATCAAACAAGATTTATAAACAGTGGATGTGATGAAAGTTTTTCCTAACGGAGTTTCAACAGATAAGTCAAAGTCTAATTTTCTCCGGAGTCAAGTTTAAACGTTGAGTATAAGCAGGAGAGATAAATGAATGGGTAGAACCGGTATCTAATAAGGTATATACTTCGTAAAAATTTATAAATAACTAACCCGTGCTAACTTCGTTCGGGTTCCTCGTATTCTGACTAGTCACGAAAAACGCTCTTCCAGGAACCGTTGACTTTGACTTTTCTGGGACAACTTTTTGAGTCACCACCCCCGTTGGACTTGGTTTTGCTACAGTACAATCTCGAGCGATATGTCCTTCCTTTCCATAGTTATAACATACCTTAAACTGTTGTGGGCAGTTCGGGCTGATATGTCCTTCTTTTCCGCACTTATAGCATATGACCGATGGTCGCTCTCCTCCCTTAGAACCAGTTGCTGCTGGTCCTGACGTCTTCGTATTATCATTGTTGAATCTCCTCTTTTTAAAATCTCCTCCCGACTCGCTTCTTCTATTTTTATGGCCATGATTACCACCAGAGTGGTTGCCGCTCTTGTCCGTATTCTTCTTTCTCCGCTGGTTGTCGTTATTCTGATGACTGTTGTCACCGGTATAATCCTGGTTGTGGTCCCTCGGTTGACCGTACTCGTTATCTCGCTCTAATAATTGAGCCCTGTTGACAACATCTGAATAGAGAGAAAATTTATGAGAAATGAGATATTGAAATATGTCGGGTTTCAAACCTCTCAGAAACATCCGCGTCATACGTTCCTCATTCTCCACCAAATGAGGTGCAAACCTGGACAACTCTGCAAACTTCGCCTCGTACTGGGACACCGTCATGTTATTCTGCTCCAGTCTAATAAACTCTACCTCCTTCATATGACGAATACTTTCAGGAAAGTACTTGTCATTGAACAGTTTCTGAAATGTCTCCCAAGACATGCTGAGTGCGGCAGGTTGAGTACGTTTCACAGACTCCCACCAGTAGTCTGCCTCGCCACGGAACATAAAGGTGGCGAATGGAACTTTCTGTTCCTCCGTGCATCCCAAGACATCAAATATCTTGGTAATTTGCTTGACCCATGTCTCCGCCTTAATCGGATCCGGCTTTCCCCAGAATTCTGGTGGTCCCAACTCTTTGAACTGCATGGCTGTGACCAGTTGTGCGTTGCCATTGTTTCTTCCTATATTTTGAACAGGAATCTCCTTCGTCTGGTTTTGCATGAACCGCAAGAAGCTTCTAAACATCTCATCGTTCATCGTCTGCTCAGTGGTATTGTTCACAGGAGGAACATTGCCAGCCTGTTGCACGTTCTCCTCGTTGGTGAGTACAGGTGTCTCCACGGTTTCATTTACTCCACTGTTAACATTCTCAGTCGATATTCTCAAATACTGCCATAAAACAAGGGTTAATTTAACAAATTAACATATCATATAATATCCCTATATTATGATCGACCAGCAAATAAACTTAGGTAGGACACATTAGCGAAGGATTTACTCGTCTCACACCTCCTAGTTCTATTCCCCGATCCCCGCCAGAAATCATATCCCTAAGCTCTGATACCAACTGTGACGCCCCCAAAATAAGTCCAATCCATCCAACCCATTCTGAGTCGCCAAATACATGGTACAGAAAATAACTACAACTTTATTATTACAATTGTCGTGCAAAATACGACAACACATATACTGTGAGTTTAAATACAAATATTGTCATCTAGACAGTATTCATACTCAATTAAGTCCTCATTATACTTATTGATACACTATTTTACAAAATAGTGAGGACTACTAAAACAACTGTCTTGAACCATTATTCCACACCCCGACTAGTACTCGCTACATTCTCGCCTCCTGAGAAGAAAAATGGAACAACAAGGAAAAGGGTAAGCTCAACTAGCCCAGTAAAGAATATTATGACTAAGATAATATACAACAAATTATCGTTAGTCTTCAACAGGAAAAAATTTAATAGAATACAATAGACAACAAGTTTTAAATCAATATTCGCAGCGGAAATTAATAATTCATAGAAGAGTTACGTAGAGAATGAAATCTACGATTATCTATGAATTTAAAAGTACATCATCAACATTTTATCCCTGTAACATCAATCAATAATCATCTTTGCACTACAAGCCAAAGATATTCATCAGTTGGTCATGTTCATCTCAACACCTGTTCATCTTTGCACTACGGTCCAAAGATATTCATCAGAAATCATTCATCTTTGCACTATAGGCCAAAGATATTCATTAATATCATCATTTAGGACTGAGGATGATGAAAAATATTTTAAAGAAAACGAATCCAGTGAAACAAAAGAATAAATATTAATGATTCGTATTTCAGCTATTCCATGTCCAAAAATACCTCATAAACAATCATAGTGGAGTAAAATTCAGGAATGATCAAAACATGGATACAATCAAAGCTAGTATCCAGAATAGATATTTTGGACAAAAAGAAGAAAAAATCATTTCCCGGTGAATAGTGTCGTATACGTGAATAGTGCCGTATACGTGAATAGTAACTCCGACACCAAAAGATAGAAACTTCACAAAAATCATCATTATGCTTTGTGAATAGTACTCGTGAATAGTAACTCGTGAATAGTAACTCATAAATAGTAACTCGTGAATAGTAACTCATAAATAGTAACTCATGAATAGTAACCCCGACATGAAAAATTCTAAATTTGATAAAAATTTCTAACCAATACTTCGGCATAATGATATTGAAGAAAATAATATCATTTAAGAAGAAATAACATCCCTTACCTCGGAAAGACGATACTTCTGACTGGAATACTAGATATAGTGCTGAAGGAAACTTGCACCGTATAACAACACTCAAAGTATCAAATACTCACAAGAATACGCTCTATATAGAGAGAGAAATAGAGAGAAACTTGTGTTTCTAGTGTGTTTTTCAATTCTAACCTAAGCACCCTATTTATAGGAAAATGCTTAGAACACCAAAGCAGAAAATTTAATATAATAATAATATATTTATCAAATTTTCCTTAGCCCACCTCTAGACATCTGATCTCAGCCCATTTATATCACATGTTAGCCCACTTAAATGCCAAAAAACATTTTTCTTCAAAATAATAATTAAAACTTCCAAAAATCAATTATTTCGGAACTTCAGAATTTCAATAATTCATAATAAATAGCCATTTTATCAGAAAATTCGAATCTCACGAGTTTTAATAGGAAATTCAATTCTCTACAACTTTACAGAAGAAAATTTTTCCAAATTCTAAATAAAAATTGACTGAAATCTACAAACGGGCGATTTTACAGTCAATAATAAATTTTCGGTCAAGAATTGTGTCCACCAACACACAAAACATGTGTTAATCATTTAATACCACAAAAATACTCTTCCTCCTCATATACTCATATATCCCACATTCATTGTAAAAATATCACCATCAATATATTATTAAAATAATATATTTAAATGAATTATTTTATCAAGAAAAGATAAAATATTAATTTTCAACAATTGTCACATTAAAAATTTTCTCCATCTATATCCACATAAAATCAATATTTTTCTCATCATATAAATCAATAATTAATTATACACAAATAATATTACAGAATCACAGTACTGGCAACCAGGCCGTTCCCAGGAAAGAGGGGGCTTTCCAATAAGGATTTCTCCTTACTAGCGCGCAATTAGATGACCAAACCTCTCCTTAGACAGAACTTTCTAGATATTGCCAATAATGTTATCTAATAATATTATTCAGATAATATGAATTATTGCTCCGATAATGAAAAATACTGCGTAGTGACAATTATTAAAATAACAGTAATATAAAATATCAACGCAGCAATTATTGAATCAATAAAATACAATATTGAACAGTAATTACTGTAACAATTATTGAGTAGTGCCTTCTTACGTAAGAATTAATAATTGGTATAATAACGCGTATTACTTTATTTTAACCACCGGGTATTTCAACAGTGTTAACGGTAACAACTACGCCGTTATTTATAAACAACTTATTTTTGTCGTTTTCTTCATCCACTCGCTTTCCGTCATGGGCCCCACAAAAGACTGCGCCGTCGTACGAATATTCTCCGACAGTAAGAATATTCCATGACCAAGCGAATATTCCCCGACAACAATGAATATTTTATAAACACCAGCTTATTTGAAATATTTGCGCATTTTACCCATAACTAACCACATTAATCAAATCAACCCTTACTATTTCAAAGTAATAAATAGAGGAAATTTAATTTCATTTATTAATAATTTAGGGTCTTACAACTGCTCTCTTTTGGTTGCGTTGACTCGTTATCGCGCTCCACTAACTGAGCCCTATTCACAACATCTGAATACAAACATAGTTTATGAGAAATAAGATGTTGACGTATCTCAAGTTTCAAATCTCGCAAAAATATTCGCGTCATTCACTCTTCATTATCCACCAAGTGGGACGTAAACCGGGACAACTCAGCAAATTTAGCCTCATACTACGACACGGTCATATTATTCTGCTCCAATTTGATGAACTCCACCTCCTTCATGTGACGAACACTTTCGAAAAAGTATTTGTCATTGAACAGCTCTTGAAACTTCTCCCAAGACATCTTCAGTGCGGCAGGTTGAGTACGCTTAATCGATTCTCACCAGTAATCTGCCTCTCCTCGCAATATAAAGGCGGTAAAGAGAACCTTTTGCTCCTCGGAGCATCCCAAGATATCAACTATCTTGGAGATCTGTTTTATCCATATTTTCGCTATAAGTGGTTTTGGCTCTCCCTTAAACTCCGGTGGTCCCAGCTCCTTGAACTGTTTAGCGGTGACCGACCGAGAGTTTTCAGTGTTTCCACTTACATTTTGGACAGGAGCCGCTCTCGTCTACTGTTGCATGAACTGCATAAAGCTTCTGAACATTCCATCATTCATCATCTGGGCAGTGTTGTTGTTTGCATGAGGATTGTTACCTTCCTGATGCATATTATCCTGATTATTGATATGTGGTGAATCAACAGTCGCCTGTGCTCTATTGCTATTCTCAACATTCTCAGATGCCATTTTCAGATACTGCCACAAAATAAAAGTTAATTGATATGTCATATATTATCCTTATATTCTGACCGACCAATTAAATATTATGCAAATAAACTTAGGTAGGTCATACTGGCGAAGGAATTCCCCGTCTCTCCCCTCCTAGTTCTACTCTCACATCTTAGCCAGGGATCATATCCCTAAGTTCTGATACCAACTGTGACACCCCCAAAATTAGGTATACATCACCCATCTTGGGTCGTCAGATACATGGTACATAATACAAATACAACTTACTAATACAACTGTCGTGTACAATACGACAAAACATAACTGTGAGTTTTAATACAATTATTGCCTACTAGAGACTATACAAACTCAAAAGGAGTCCTCATTACAATTATTGTCACACTATTTAATAGAATAGTGAGGACTACTAATACTATCATCTGGTCCATCACTCCGTTCCCCGACTCGTCCCAGCTCTATTCTCATTTCCTGAAGAGAACAGTGAAAGAAAGGGTGAGCTCAACTAGCCCAGTAAGAAATATTATGACTAAGATAATGCAGAATAAATTATCATTAGCCTTCAACAGTGTTAAACTGATAAAATATAACGAACATCAAGTTTAACTGCAGCGGAACAAGCAATCCATTAAAAGAGTCAAGTAGAAAATAAAATCTACTATCTTCTATGATTTAAAAGGTTTTTCAACACTGTTATCGCTGGGACTCAGCTTAATAAAATAATCCACATCATCGAATCACCCTTGCACTACGACCAAGGATATTCGTGTATTCATTAATGGTCATGATCATGCCAACAACTGTCCATCAATGCACTACGGGCCAATGAGGACTTTTACCACATCATTTGTAACATTATGGTTATGATTATACCGAATAATCTCTGGTCATAATCATACCAAGTCCATCTATGCACTACAGGCCACAGATGACTTTCAACATTTTATAAACATGAGGATGATGACAATGATATAAGAATTCAATAAAACAAGTTCAAGAATTAATTTATCCAAGAATTAACAACGTCCAAATTGTCAACATGATACTGCTTTGTAGAGTAAAATTCAAGAATGCTTAAAAGAATATTTTCATGAAAAGATACTGGATGAAACGCAATTATCAAGGATATTACACAAATTTCATGGAGTATAGAAGTCAAAACTTAACCAACTGAGTATAATAAAGAATGGAATAACAAAAGAAATCACCATGCATGCGATAGACCGCACAGACAGGTTATTCCAATAGAATAATAAATAATGGAACCAGGTCCGGCGTAAAACGCACAGACAGGATATTCCAACAGAATAATAATAAAGACGGAACCAGGTCCGGTGTAAAACACACAAACAGGATGTTCCAACAGAATAATAATAAAGACGGAACCAGGTCTGATGTAAAACACACAGACAGGAAGTTTCAATAGAATAATAATAAAGACGGAACTAGGTCCGGTGTAAAACACACAGACAGGATGTTCCAACAGAATAATAATAAAGACGGAACCAGGTCCGGTGTAAAACACACAGACATGATGTTCTAACAGAATAATAGAAGAATGTCACCAAGTATAGGGTAGACCGCGTATACAGGTTATTCCAACAGAATAATAAGAAATGGAATAACAACAGTTCTCTTCATGAATAAGAAAGAATAACACCCCTTACCGTTTTAAAGAAGAACTGAAATAAGGAAGTAGTTAAGTAGCAGAATACTTTTCTTCTCTCTCTCTCTATAGTTTCTCTCTCTAGAGTTCAGTGAATTCGTAAGAAATAATGAAGAAATGAGCTGCTATTTATAAAAAAATAGAATGCATAGTAACTAATCCATGAACGGTCTAGATTGATTACTTTAATCTGACGGTCCATATTTAAAGAAAAATCTTTTAAATAAAATATAATATATTCTATTTATAGAATAACTTTAATAAAGTATTCTGTTTTATATAAAAAGATGTTTCTGTTTTATTACGTTAATAATACGAATAAAACAAAACTTCATTATCGCTAAATAATTCATATTATTAACTGACAATAATTGAATCAAACTGAGTGACTTCTCACATAAGCATTAATAATCAATACCGTGTGCTACTATGTAACCACGCGTATTACTGTACTGAGTAGTTCAACTGTGACGCCCCCAAAATAGGTCCATTCCATCCAACCTAATCTGAGTCGCCAAATACATGGTACAGAAAATAACTACAACTTTATTACAACAATTGTCGTGCAAAATACAACAACACATATGCTGTGAGTTTGGATACAAATATATACCAAATATGACTCATGTCCCAACCGTGGACAGCACCTCACAATGACACCTTACATAAATGTATAGTCAAAAACTATTTTAGAAATTAAAACCTTTGGGAAGTGCTCAAGGAAACCTTCGTACATGGGAGGTCATGCGTCTAGGTTATGATAGATATCATATAGCCACATAATTATCCTTGGTTGACCCAATATACATCTTGTATGATAGTGGCAAAACACCCTTCCAACGTTGGGTTCGCCTCGCCCTAGTTGATTCACCAAATATAACTACTAAATGATGACCACCGTTCTATTTTCCTGTTATCCCCCGTTCGACTCAGCTACACTTTTATTACCTGAAAAGAATTGCAAAGCAAAGGGGTGAGCACAACTAGCTCAGTAAAGAATATTATGACTAAAGATAAATAAATTATCAATAGTCTTCATCAGTAATAAATCAGAGATTTAGAACATATGGCAGATGATAAAACTTTTCAACCATAGTTGCAGCGGAACGAGCAATCCATTAGAAGAGTCAAATAGACCATAAAGTCTATTATCTTCTACATGTTAAAAGTCCACCAACAACGTTTTAACCTTGTAACATCAATCAACAGTTCCTGTCCACAATCATGTGAATAACTCATAATCATAATTGTAGTTCTAAATTCCTTTTCTCATCCAGGACGAAGATAATTTTTATCACCTGTCTTTACCTGAAACATCAAAGATCATGGTTATACCAAATCACAGTTTCTGTTCATAATCATACTAATAAATTCATCTTTACATTACGGGCCAAAGATATTCATCAACAGTTCATCTTTGCACTACATGCCAAAGATATTCATCAATAATTCTTCTTTGCACTACGGGCCAAAGATATTCATATCTCAAAGAAATATATAATCATTTCAGAATTTATATAAACAATAATTATAACCATGTTAATCAATTCACCTTTGCACTTAGCTAAAGATATTCAATTATAAATTCAATGGTCATGATCATACCAGTCACAATTTAACTTTTCACTACTGGACAAAGAGAACCCTAGTCATGATCATACCAATAATCTACCCATCTTTACACTCCAGTGAAAGAGAATTTTAACATCAGGGTTATAAAAATATTATATATAATAATAAAATTATTATAATCAATACATAGTTTTAATCTCCAGAGTAATATTCATAAATTAACGATAATTTGGTTAGAAAAAGAAACTAAATTTGTAGTAAATAGTACCCGTGAATAGTAACTCGTGAATAGTAATTCATGAATAGTACTCCGTATTCGTACATAGTACCGTATACGTAAATAATGTCATATACGTAAATAGTGCCATATACATGAATAGTACCGTATACGTGAATAATGCCGTATACGTGAATAGTAACTCCGACTCAAAAAGTTCTAAATTTGATAAAAAATTCCAACCAATATTTCGGCATAATGATATTGAAAAATAATATCATTTTCGAATAAAATAACATCCCTTACTATCCCTTACCTCAAAAGAGCAGTACTTCTAACTGGAATAACGCTGAACCAACTTGCACCGTATAGCAACACTCAAGATATCAAAATACTCACAAGAATACGCTCGATATATAGAGAGAGAAATAGAGAGAAAACTTCAGTTTCTGGTGTGATTTTCAATTCTAACCTAAGCACCCTATTTATAAGAAAATGCTTAGAACACCAAAGCAGAAAATTAAATATAATATTAATATAAATATAAAATATTCAAGCCCACCTCTAGATACTTGAATTCAGCCATAAACACATGCTAACCTTCTAGAAAAAAGGTAAGAAAAACGTTTTTCATAAATAAAATATTTAAAACTTTCAAAAATCAATTATTTTGGAACTACGGAATTTCAATAATTCATAATAAATAGCCCTTTTATCAGAAAATTCGAATCTCGCGAGTTTTTATAGGAAATTCAATTCTTTACAACTTTCCAGAAGAAAGCTTTTCCAAATTCCAAACAGAAATTGACCGAAATCCACATACGGACGATTTTACAAGCTATAATCAAATTTCAGTAAAGAAATGGGGTCCGCCGACACACAAAACATGTGTTAATCATTTAATGCAACAAAAATACTCTTTCTCCTCATATACTCATATATCCCACATTCATTGTAAAACTATCACCATTATTATATTATTAAAATATAATAATAAATTTACATGAATTATTTTATCAGAAAAAGATAAAATATTAATTTTTAACAATTGTCATATTAAAAATTTTCTCCATTTATATCCACATAAAATTAATATTTTCCTCATCATATAAATCAATAATTAATTATTCACAAATAATATTACAGAATCACAATATTGACAACCAGGCTGTTTCCAGGAAAGAGAGGGCCTTCCGGTAAGGATTTCTCCTTACTGGTGCGCAATTAGATGACCAAACTTCTCCTTAGACAGAACTTTTTAGACATTGCTAATAATGTTATCTAATAATATTATTCAAATAATATGAATTATTGATCTAATAATAAAAAATACTGTGCAGTGACAATTACTGAAACAACAATAATATAAAATATCAATGCAACAATTATTGAATCAATAAAATAAAATATTGAACAGTAACTACTGTAACAATTATTGAGTAGTGCCTTCCTTCGTAAGAATCAATAATTGGTGCAATACCGTGTGCTACTGTGCAATAACGCGTATTACTGTGTTTTAACCACCGGGTATTCCAACAGTGTTAACGGTAACAACTACGCCGTTATTTATAAAAACTCAAATTTATCGTTTTCTTCATCCAACAGTTATTCTGTTATGTGGTCCACAAATGGCTGCGCCGTCGTACGAATATTCCTCGACAGAAAGAATATTCCACGACCAAACGAATATTCTCCGACAACAATGAATATTTTATAACCACTTGTGTATTTTGAAAAAAATTCATATATCACCCTTAACTTTAACCTTTTATCAATTTAACCATATACTGAATTGTAATTATAAGAAAAATTGAATACTTTTATTTCATAAAATTCGGGGTCTTACATCAACAGTATCAATGGTAAAACTTTCGCCGTTATTTTTAATAAAATATTTTTGTCGTTTTCTCAATCCGACAATAATTCCGTTGTGGGGTCCACCAATGATTGTGCCGTTGTACGAATATTCCCTGTTAAAACGAATATTCTCCGACCAATCGAATATTATATAACAACTTGCGTACTTTGCAAAATTTATAAATATTACCCACAACTTTAACATTATATCAAATTAACTTCATAATATTCAAAAATGATATTTATAAAAAATTCATCTTTATTTATAAAAGTTGGGGTCTTACACATTATAAGTTTCACCAATTCTTTTTAACTTTTCTAGACTTAAATTAATACATTAATTATGTTGTCTCTTAATTTTTCTGACCACATACATAAATTGAAAAAAGTCCCTCTAAAATAATAAATATTAATTTATCAATATTGATAAAAAAATAATCTCGCTAAATTAATATTTTTTTTCGATCCCAAGTGTATGCATTTGTTGAGATTTTACTGTATTTGGAAGGATTAGAGAGTGGCTTTTATTCACAGTTGTCCTAAATCTTGGTCTATTCATTTTGGACTAAAGTACTATTTGTTTACATCTGATTGTCTTTTAATGGACTGTTTCTTATTCGCTAAGAAGCATTAATGCTGTTTTTTTTGTTACCTTTGAATACCTCTTAATCAGTAAGACGAAAATGAAATCTTAATAATTAAGAGGTACCTCTTAATAAAAAATTTTTGATAATTATTTTTTATATAAATATATTCAACAATATATGCACTCATTTTTATTAATTTGAATATTTAAAATTATTAAATAAAATTTTACCCTTTAAAATGGTAAAATAGTGTCATTAAGAGACAACTTACTTTTTAGTTATCAAATAATTTTTTAGATTCAGACCTCATAACCATTCAGATAATCTAATTTATTAAGACATCATAATCATTCAGATCTTAATTCTCAGATTTATCAAACACAACCTAAAGATTCTACCAGTAATACTCTATTCCTTTCAAATTATTTGATTTTGAAAGTCAATTTAAAATATTTTTAAATTTAAAATTATAAAGACTCGTTAAAAATCGTAAAACAATAAAACTTACAATGAGCAATACTTTGTAAATAATTTATAATATTCATCGTTATATTGATTAAAATTAAAAAAATCTATGTCAACTTTAAATTTAAGAATCTCTTAAGTTGACTTTAAAAAGTCAATAATAATCAAATAATATGGAACAGATGAAATATACTTTTTTGAATAATGCTATAGATACAAACTATTCTACAAATATTTTACAAAATGCTGATGTGGTATACTCCACCTCAGCTTTTTATGTGGGGTCAAAGACTACATTTAAGTAGTTTGTTGATCAATATGCTAAGGTGGAGTATGTCACATCATCAATTTATAAATATTTATAGAATAGTTTGTGTATGTAGCACTACTCTAATTTTTTTGCCGTTTTGCACAAAAAATTATTTAGAGAAACCTAGGGTTAGGTATTCAAATATTATATCCTCTTTTATGTAATCTCTTATCTCATGCCATACCATGAATTATTGTTATATACAAAATTTATTTACTTATTTAAAGTTAATTTTATAATTGAACCCGACAATATTAATACATGAATATGATAGAGATGAGCCAAAAAAATGAGATTGGAAATCTGAATTCCTCCAATATACCCTCTCCGTCTCAGGATAAAAGTTTTTATTACTATTTTGAATAGTCTTAAGTTAAATGTCTACTTATCTTAAATAATCTATTTTTTATAATAATTTGCCTATAATATCCCTATTATTAATTACTATATTTATATCATATATGCATATTTATGGAGCATCACTAGTAATGTGCAGAAAACTATGCAATTAAATGAGAATTTAAATATAGATAATTTTGTTATTTTATCATATTTTTTAATATGCGCAAAAAATCAACCAAAACTTTTATCGTACGACGGAAGGAATACTAATTAAGAGTGGTTATGAATTCGAGTATGACGCGAAAATTCTTTGCTAGCTAGGAGTATATCCTCGGTCGAGGCACTATTTTGTAGTCTTGAAGAATTTCATTTCATATAGGGTTACATATATATATATATATATATATATATATATATATATATATATATATATATATTGTTGGGGCCTGATATTTCTTTCATTGGGCCTGACTAATCGGGCCCATCCGTTTAATTAGCCTAGTGGACCTTTATCACTAAGTCTCATAGTCATTGGGCCTAACATTTATATTGCCTTTATTGTATCCCATTAATAGTGGGCTGGGTCAAGTGGCCGGCCCATAAGATCTTTTAATATCTAAGACTTTGACTGGTAATGATGAGAGGAGGAGGGCAGTTGACCAAGCGCCTGCAGATCATTAATGTGGATGGGATCTTATCCGGCCGGCGGCAGGAACAGTGGAAAAAAGGTGATAACCCGCATGCAGTCGGCTGGGACAAGAGGTGACTGAGAGGGGGTGTCAGATCATGGTTGGTGGCACAAAAAACCGAGCATGAGAGTATAACCTAGCAAGGGGGTCTCCTAACAAAAGGTACGCATACACTTTCTACCTAGCTCAACACACTAGACGTTTTACACCCTCCATTGTTAAACCTTGAACACCTGTATTGACTCTCACGCCGGAGCTATCCCCCGACGGTCCAGCCGTCAAGCTTTTGGTGTTGTTCGTGTTCTCTGTGCAGGATTAGGGCGTCTTACGTGATTGGGACGTCATCAAAGATCTTGGCGTTAACATTGGCGCTAGAAGGAGGGCTGAGTTCTAGTGTTTCAGAGCTTTCGATCACAAACATTTATTTGTTCCACGCTCTCAGGATGGGGAAGAGCAGAGCAGACACGCCTGAAGGACAACCGATGACTGTTGGTGACTCACCACCACGAGTTTCTGTCAGAGATCGTTTGGGGCCCACACTAAGTGCTCATGCTAGCACAGCCTCCAAGCGGTCACATGGAGACTCTCGTCCAAGAGCCGTGGGCAAAGCTAAGAGAAAGTTAATCTTCACGACGGATCAAGAATTCGGTCGCGGCCGGAAACAGCTAGACCACGACGAGAAGACCTCCCGATTAGCTAAGATGGCGGAAGAGGCAGATAGGGCCATGGAGTCACTCATGAAACAGAGGCAGGATATAGCCGAGCAGATGTCCCGGATGGAAGAGTTGAGGGATGAAGCATCGAGTTATGTCCAGTCTGAAAGGCGTGTGCATCGCAGCGGGAAGGAGCCGGTTCAGTCAGAACGTGGGTTTCAAAGCCAACATCGGGAGAGAGAAAGATCGAGGAGCCCTACTCCTCGAAGATCGAAGGAAGCACTCCGTCGTGACGTCCCTACAGGGCAGACCCGAAGTGGTAGGAAAGGCCGATCCAGAGAACGAACTCCAGAGGGCATGAAAGGGGCACTCATTGTCATACACTCCCACCACAGTCATCGGACCCAGAGGCGAAGCAGATCTGGGGGCCGTACACCCGAAAGTCGGGTACTTCGCTCAGAAGACCGTCGTCGCGAAAGTCCTTCGAAGGTTGGGGGTATTATGATCAACGACCGACCTACTCCAAGAAAGAGAGAGTCGTCGGATAAAGAAGTGTCGTCACAGCCGGAAGGAGTAGAGTACCTCGTAAAAGAACTAAAGGCACTTCAGAAGCAGTTGGCCGAGGTCCAGCAGGTGAAGAATACTCCGGGAAAGAAAGCATCCCCGTTTTCCTCGGACATTCTTAAGGAGAAGGCGGACACTTCTAAGAAGTTGCCCCACATGGAAAGTTACGATGGTTCGGGAGATCCTTACGACCATAGCCAAGCATTTGACCGGTTGATGGACTACTACGATTTCGCTGACGCTGCTAAATGTCATATGTTTGTTACGACGTTGAGAAAGGATGCGAGGCAGTGGATGGGGAATTTACCGGCAGATTCAATTTCCTCATGGTCCGAACTCTGCGATAAGTTCCATGCTCGTTTTGGGAGTAACCGAAGGAGGGGGAAGCCCACGGGCTCTTTGGCGCAGGTCAGGCAGTACACCGATGAGTCTTTGGGTCAGTATGTGAAGAGGTTCCGAGAAGCCGTTGGCCAGGTGTCAGATTTGAACGATCTCCAAGCCGTGGGTTTGTTCCAGAACGGTCTGGACCTAGTAAAGTCGGAGAAGCTGGTGAAGAAGTTGATGTTCAATCACCCGAAGAGCCTGGCAGAGGCATTCGATAAGGCAGAAGGTTATATCGTTGTGGAAGAGGCTATGAGTAGCTTGAAGCGTTCCTCTACGGAACAGATGAAAGAGGCAGATGCCCCTAAAACCCGGGATGATCCGAAGAAGACTGGGGGTATAATGATAGATCGGAGAGTCGTTCCAAGAAGTTCAACAACTCGTGGCGACAAGGAGATACTCGTCCGCCTGCTTCCGCTCCGAAGGTGAATAAGGTTTATACCAAACTGAACACAGACAGATCGGTGATTCTAGACCAAATCCGGAACCAACCGTTCTTTGAGCCACCGAGGGACAACTATAGGACCGGGCAGGGCAACCCTCGAAAATATTGTAACTACCATCAAGCCGCAGGCCATGGCACCAATGAGTGTTGTAATCTGAAGGATTTTGTGGAAAGAAAGATCCAGAGCGGTCTGTTAGTCCAGTATGTGGCCGAAAAGAGTCACCAAGGTGCCGACCGCACCGTTCGGACAGTTCAAACGGATCCTCCTGTGCAGCCCGTCCCGAACCCGCCACCAAGGCATGTCATCGACGTAATAACAGGGGGAACGTCGGGGAAATTGGTAGGAAGAAAGAGAAGGGGATACCTAGATTCGGTTATGTCCATATCAGGTGCCTCTCCAAAGATGGACAGACCATTTCCCGGAACTATTATATCTTTTACAGACACGGACTATCCTTTGGAGCCCATTGATCCACATGAAGGAGCGTTAGTGATCACCGCGCAAGTGGGCTCAGTAGACATGAAGCGTATGATGATAGATAACGGGTCTTCAGTGGATATTCTGTACGCCCACGCATATCAAAGAATGCGTCTTGAAGGGCGAAAGATGGAAGTTGGGCAGGAGGCTCCTCTATATGGTTTCAGCAACGACCCGGTCAAAGTTGCAGGCACTATCGAACTCCCAGTGGTCTTCGGCACAGCCCCTCAGCAGGCAGAAATAATGTGTAAATTCTATGTTGTGCATGTAGATTCGGCTTACAACGCAATACTGGGAAGACCTACCCTGACGGCTCTCCAAGCCGTGACCTCCATCCCCCATTTCAAAATCAAGTTCCCTACAGCGCACGGAGTCGGAGAGGTGGCTGGGAATTTGGATCTGGCCCGACGCTGTTATCGAAATGCGTGCATCTCTTCCGGGGTAGGGGTTAGCAAACAGAAACAAACCATGGTAATCGAGATCGAGCCCTTCACTGAAAGCAGTTCCGAGCCATTGGTAACACCTGCGGGGGAGACGGAGGAGATTGAGTTGATCTTCGGAAAGGCGGACAAGACAGTGAAAATTGGTTTGGGTCTACCAGAGCCTCTTCGGACAAATCTTATGGAACTCCTTCGCAGCTATGCGGACATTTTTGCATGGGAACCAAAGGACATGCCCGGGATTAGCAGAAAGGTTGCTGAGCACCGATTAGAGGTAGATCCCTCGAAGAAGCCTGTTCGGCAAAAGAGACGGATATTCGCACCCGAGCGACAGAAGATAATTGACGAAGAGATCGCCAAGCTGTTGGCTGCTGATTTTATTTTTGAGATCGACTACCCACAGTGGATGGCCAATGTAGTATTGGTGCAGAAGCAGAACCAGAAGTGGCGAGTTTGCATTGATTACACCGACCTAAATAAAGCTTGCCCGAAGGACTTTTATCCTTTACCCCATATTGATCAACTTATTGATGCAACTTCAGGTTATGCTCTACTAAGCTTTATGGATGCTTTTTCAGGTTATCATCAAATATCTATGTGTAGGGAAGATATCCCGAAGACAGCATTCATTACACACCGTTCGGTGTACGCCTATAAGAAGATGACCTTTGGCCTCATAAATGCTGGTGCAACCTACCAAAGAATGATGAATTTTATCTTTCACAAGCAGCTGGGAAAGAATATGGAGGTTTATATGGACGACATGATCGTTAAAAGCGTGCAGGTTCAGAAACATTTGGATGATCTGGAGGAATGCTTTCAGACTGTCCGACATCACAAATTGAGGCTTAATCCCGCAAAATGTACCTTCGGCCTCGGTGCGGGAAAGTTCTTGGGGTATCTGGTCAGTCAGAGGGGCATCGAAGCTAACCCGGAGAAAATTCAAGCCGTCCTTAACATGAAGACTCCTCAGTCATTTAAAGACGTCCAACGTCTGACCGGCAGGATTGCAGCTCTGAGGAGGTTCATGTCCAAATCCGCAGAGAGGTGTCTACCATTCTTCGACACACTGAAGGGGCCGAAGAATGCTAAAACTTTCCAATGGACCTTGCCCTGTGAAGAAGCCTTCCAAGGCATAAAGACCTATCTGTCCTCTGCTCCCCTATTGGTAAAACCCACTCCGAAAGAAACCTTATATCTCTACCTTGCAGCGAGTCCCTTAGCCGTTGGAGCGGTGTTGATTCGGGAGATCAGTGGAAAGCAGCACCCGGTCTATTACGTCAGTCACGTCCTACGAGACGCCGAAACCAGGTATCCAAATATTGAAAAGATTGCCTTTGCTTTAGTAATTGCTAGCCGAAAGCTTCGGCAATACTTTCAGGGTAGGCTCCTGATCGTCTACACAGATCAACCACTGAAGAAGGTAATGGGTAAGCCGGAGGTTTCGGGGAGATTGGCAGCATGGACCATGGAGTTGTCCCAATTTTTCCTCGAATACCATCCCCGAACCGCTATCAAGGGACAAGCTTTGGCCGACTTTGTGGTAGAATGTTCCTTTACCGAGGCAGATGCCGAGTCACCGGAAACGGGGACATCTGATCGAACTGTTACACTTCTTCAGCACGGTCAGAATGCATGGACACTGTATGTAGATGGGTCTTCCACAGTAAATGTCAGTGGAGCAGGGATTATTCTGACCAGTCCAGAGGGGTTCAAGGTACAACAAGCCATTAGATTCGGGTTTAAGGCGACTAACAACGAGGCCGAGTATGAAGCCGTCCTAGCTGGGGTTCGGCTGGCGAAGAGCCTAGAAGTCCGGAAGTTGATTATTTATAGTGACTCTCAGTTGGTCGTCAAGCAGTTGTCAGGAGAATATGAAGCTCGGGGGACGAGGATGATCAGGTATTTGGCAGAGTTGAAAGACAGACTCCGATACTTTGCTTTTCACGAATTTCAGGGCATAGAGCGTAACGATAATTCTATTGCCGATGCCTTATCAAAATTGGCCACTACAGATGCTGTCGTTTTCAATGGGTCAGTCTATCTGGAGGTCTTACGGCAGCCGAGTGTTCAACATGACTCAGTGATGTTTATCGAGCGACCGGACTGCTGGATGACTCCTTACATTAATTATTTGGCTGATGGCGTCCTTCCTTCGGATCAGATGTTAGCAAAAAAGGTCAAATACAAAAGTGCCAACTTCGTTCTTATTGACGGGGATCTTTATCGGAGGGCATTTTCGTCACCATTATTGAAATGTCTGGTCCCGTCCGAAGCAGAGTACGCTCTTCGGGAAGTTCATGAGGGTATCTGCGGTGATCACATGGCGGCTAAGTCGCTGGCATACAAAGTTCTTCGGCAGGGGTACTACTGGCCAACGATCTTCAAGGAGGCCACGGAATACGTGAAAAAATGTGATAAATGTCAGCTCAACAGTCCGATCCCGCATCAGCCACCGGAAGAGCTATACTCGATTCTATCTCCTATACCCTTCGCTGTCTGGGGGGTTGATATACTGGGTCCGTTACCGAAGGCGAAGGGGCAGGTCAGCTTCGTCATCGTCGTTATTGATTATATGACCAAATGGGTCGAGGCGAAGCCACTTCGGCTGATAACGGAACAGGAGTGTCTGAAATTTATAAAGGAATTCGTAGTGTTTCGCTTCGGGATCCCTCAAGTGGTGATATCAGACAACGGACGTCAGTTTGTGGGATCAAAATTTGAAGGCTTTCTGAAGGAACTGGGAGTCCAGCACAGGAAGACTTCGGTGGCTCATCCGCAATCAAATGGGCAGGTCGAAGTGACTAACAGAACACTTCTAAACGGGATCAAGCGCAGATTGGACGAAGCCAAAGGAAGATGGCCGGAAGAGCTGCTCAGCGTATTGTGGGCTTATAGGACTACGCCGAGGACAACAACAGGGGACTCGCCTTTCAGATTGGCCTACGGCACTGATGCCTTAGTCCCAGTTGAGATTGGATCTCCAAGCCTTCGAGTTAGTCAGTTCAGTGAGATCTACAATGACGAGGGATTAAAGGCCAACTTGGACCTACTAGAGGAAGTCAGAGAAGTGGCTATGATCAAGTTAGCAGCCTACCAGAGAAGAGTCGCCAAGCACTACAACAAAGGGGTAAAGCTCCGAAGATTCGAGGTGGGAGACCTCGTTCTCAGAGAGGCCGAAGCATCTACACCGCAGAACACTGGGAAGCTGATGCCGAACTGGGAAGGACCGTATGAAGTGGCCGAAGCACCGAAGCCCGGGACATATCGACTGAAGGCTTTGGATGGATCCGAAATTCAGAACACATGGCACGCAGGCAGGCTCCGAAAGTACTTTCAATAGAAACCAAGTCAGTCCACTGGGAGTCTGTACATAACCGTTCATCATCAATAAAAAGTCACTTTTTTCACAACTGATCTTCGCATTTGTCCTAATGTCACAGTGGAGTAAGGAGGTATGGTAGGACTCGCTGGCCATTCGATGGCAGCCAATCTATTTGATACCCCGTGTGGTAGTCAAATCCTGGATCCTATATTGTTTTTTTACCAAGGGTGGTAAAATCAATGGTCACCGAAGTAAGGAGGTATGGTAGGACTCGCTGGCCATTCGATGGCAGCCAATCTATTTGATACCCCGTGTGGTAGTCAAATCCTGGATCCTATATTGTTTTTTTACCAAGGGTGGTAAAATCAATGGTCACCGAAGTAAGGGGGTATGGTAGGACTCGCTGGCCATTCGATGGCAGCCAATCTATTTGATACCCCGTGTGGTAGTCAAATTCTGGATCCTATATTGTTTTTTACCAAGGGTGGTAAAATCAATGGCCACCAAAGTTAGGAGGTTCGGACAGACTCGTCGACCATTCGATGATAGCCTCATTAGCCGGTGATCCTAAGAACCTTATCAGGCCCTTCGGGGTAGACAAGCATCGTCATTCGGACTTCGTCCGATCCCTCGCGACACCTACCTCACACTTCGGTAACGAATAAGTATTCCTTTACTTTGTTATTATTGCCTAAATCTTTCTAAGTGTTGAGTTCGGAAGGCCATGTTATTTAGCTTCGTCTTATCTGTTATACGACTTGCTTAAATTAACAGTTTAAAGTTAGGCCCACGGAGGAGCTTGTACACTTTTCAAATTAAATCCATATTGAAGTGCTGGTAAACAGTGAAAACCGAAGTCA
The DNA here is from genome assembly GCA_016801055.1 of Panax notoginseng. Classification (NCBI taxonomy): domain Eukaryota; kingdom Viridiplantae; phylum Streptophyta; class Magnoliopsida; order Apiales; family Araliaceae; genus Panax; species Panax notoginseng. Next base: position 224,471,962 of record CM029012.1, on the reverse strand, counting down.
TAAAGGATGGTACCGATAACACTGATATTTTATTTACATAATAATGTTTACAAAGCGATAGAAGCTTTACAAAAATCCTACAGCTAAGGGAAAGAAAACCATCTTCAGAGATCGGCTTCGTCTTCCGAAGAGTCCAGGATAGTCGGTTCAACCTTGGCAGCGGCAAGTCTTGCCTTGTCTTTGCTTCGGCATTCGTCGTATCCATCCGAGAACATCTGGATGATCTCCTCGTTCAACTCAGCAGATTTTCGGTATTCTTGTTGGATTTCCCTCCGAAGATCTCCGGTTAGAGGAGGACCCAAGTCTCGCAGAGCCCGAAGTTCGCGGAGCTCCTCTTCGAGTTTTGCCCGCTCCTTCAGATGTCTCAGATCCCTGGCCTCAAGGTCGTGTACTTGTATAGCCAAGCTCTTATTGGTCTTCACCATCGTCTCGTTCTTCCCAACAAGAACCTCATTCCGGCGAACCAGGTCTATGTTCGTAGTAACGGTCAGCTGATGGGTGGCCTCGGATGTCTCCAACTGTTCTTTCAACTTATTTAAGTCCTTCTGAAGGCCTTCTTTATTGAAGATAGTGATACCATGAGCCCTTCTCTCCCTCTCCAGAGCAGAAGCCATAGTAGCCATCTCTCGCCTGGCCGCATCTTCTTCGGCTTCAGACTCTCTGTATCGGGGGAGAAGTCTCCCGAAGACAGCATTTGCCTGCGGACATTTAAAGTGAATTAGTAGAAGAAACAGATGATCCCTAAATATTTCGATTGAACCAACTCACCTTGGCCTGGTAACTCATGCCCTCTTCGATCAAATCCCTGATCGAACTGTTTCCGAACCGATGGTCATCGGTCTCCCGAACAAAGGAGTCGAACAGCTGAAAAGGAAAGTTCTCGTTAAAATCAGGCCATACAGTGGGAGAAGACGCAGCTTCTCGCCGGAAGGTGGAGGAAGAGGGTCTCGGCGGAGAAGGCACTGATGGTTCAGGGGGCGGTGCTGGTTGATCCTCGGAGGACTGTTTCCTTTTACGAGACAGAAGAGGAGACTCATTCAGGTTTTCGAGCTCATCTTCTGAAACGTGGATCTCCACAGGGATGACGGGGGTAGGCTCAACTGCAGCAGGACGAGGAACTCGAAGCTCATCGGCAGACAGAGGAGTCACGTGAGTCCTCCTTTTCTTTATCCGTAGAGCCTGCATTCGCTCGGTCGCAGGCAAGTCAATCAGACTCGCTGTAGAAGTTGATTGAGTTCCTTGAGGATTTGACCGGACTTTCCGAACCGCCCTCTTCTTCTGTCGAGGTCGGCTAGGCTCCTCGGCAGGTTCTGATCCGCGGAAGACCTCTGCATCCTGGGCCTCCGAGGCCGGAAGTTCTTCTTGGGGAACTTCGGTGGAAGGGGATGAAGGCTTGCCAGAAAGATACCTATCCAAGTCCCTCCGATCGGTCGGAGTTGGCTTGATGAGGGACAACTTGTGGTCATACAACCAGGCCTGTTTGCCCAAAAGGCCGAAGCTCCACTCCTTCAGGGGTATCTTCTCTATGATGCGCGTCATTTCTCTTATACGCTCCTCGGATATGTCTCCGAAGTCTGCAGAGACGCGATCGGAAGTGGTCCAGTCCGGAACAGAAGAGATTTCGGGCCCGTTGACGAAGAACCATTTATTATGCCATCCTCGGTTGCTCGAAGGAGTGTCCATTAGAGACCGCTTCTCGATCCTGGCATTGGGCTTGGGGGCTATCTTACTTAGCACCTTGAAGCCTTTCTCCCGAGATTTCCCCACCGAGAAGAGGGTGAAGAAGGAATCCACAGCAGGAGGAACTCCTATCTCGTAGTAGAAGGCTATGTAAGCCAGTATGTGGATGTACGAGTTCGGCACCAATTGGGCGAACCCCACTCCAACAAACCCTAGGAGGGTGATCAAGAAGGCGTGAAGAGGGAACCTCACCCCCTTCTCCAGAAAGGTTGCCGGAACGGCGATCCAGCCGTCGGGGCGCTGATACATCCTTTCGTGAGGGGCCGCTATCCGTACCCTGTGGGTATCCGGTATCTGATAGCGAGCTCTAATGTTGCAGAGCTCAGTTTCATTGACGGTGGAAGGGGTGTTGGCATGAGGAAAGTCTTCCTCGTTTTGGAAAAAATCAGATGGGTTGGGGAGTGGTTCCATGGACGGGGCTTCCTTACTCGCGGTACCGACTTGGGGGTTTGAGCCCGGAACCTCTTTGTCAGGATTTGAATGAGGGGTCACGGTGGAGATGGGGGCGACACGAAGGGGAGAACTTGTATCGGGGTTCTGGGATGCCATTGTTGAGAATTTGCAGAGAAAATGAAGAAATTTGAGGAGGAGAAGGTAATAAGCTCTTATGAATTCGAAATGGCAGGGAACCCTCCAAGGAGAATGGGCAGCGGCTTTTATAGCGAATGATTTTTTCAAAATTTGCACGAGAGCCGAGGGCGGCGCATTAATTGGGGATAATGATGAGGGAGAGGAAAGGGTAACGTCTGATTTTGGCTTTGGTGGGTTATCCAAGGTAGGCTGGCGCCCAGTGGGCTCTTTCGTCCTGTGGACTCGCGCTATTTGCAGTCAGTCTTCCACTAAACATCCTGTTTAATAAAAGACTAGGGGGCAATGTTGGGGCCTGATATTTCTTTCATTGGGCCTGACTAATCGGGCCCATCCGTTTAATTAGCCTAGTGGACCTTTATCACTAAGTCTCATAGTCATTGGGCCTAACATTTATATTGCCTTTATTGTATCCCATTAATAGTGGGCTGGGTCAAGTGGCCGGCCCATAAGATCTTTTAATATCTAAGACTTTGACTGGTAATGATGAGAGGAGGAGGGCAGTTGACCAAGCGCCTGCAGATCATTAATGTGGATGGGATCTTATCCGGCCGGCGGCAGGAACAGTGGAAAAAAGGTGATAACCTGCATGCAGTCGGCTGGGACAAGAGGTGACTGAGAGGGGGTGTCAGATCATGGTTGGTGGCACAAAAAACCGAGCATGAGAGTATAACCTAGCAAGGGGGTCTCCTAACAAAAGGTACGCATACACTTTCTACCTAGCTCAACACACTAGACGTTTTACACCCTTCATTGTTAAACCTTGAACACCTGTATTGACTCTCACGCCGGAGCTATCCCCCGACGGTCCAGCCGTCAAGCTTTTGGTGTTGTTCGTGTTCTCTGTGCAGGATTAGGGCGTCTTACGTGATTGGGACGTCATCAAAGATCTTGGCGTTAACATATATATATATATATATATATATATATATATATATATATATATATATGTTATTTGTTCTAATTTATAACATCATGATTGATTTTTAAATTTTAATTTTAATCGTTTTTAAATTTAAAATTCAAAATAATTATTTTTTAAATTATTAATATATTTTAAGATAATTTGTTATATTCATCAATATATTGACTATATGTGTCGATATTTTTGAATTTAATTTTCTTTTAAAAAAGTTAATAATAATACGACAGAACATTTATAAAATAAACTGTACGAGAGGGATCGGCTAATCATTTTAGGGAGGAGACATAGGGACAAATAAATTTAAAAGCTCTTGGCCTTCAGCTCACATGAGGATGGGATGGTGGCGGATGGAAAAGAGAAAATAGAAGCACCAAAAACAAAAGGAGAAAGGGATTGCTCTTGTGCATGTGCTTTCGGTTCCGGCTTTAAAATATTGTCTGGCTGAACGTACTTCACCTTGTACAAATTAAAAGACAAATTTTCTAAACCTATCATTCAGTTAGAATATTATTGACATAAAAATTAGACACGAGTGTATTTAAATTTTATTTATTTATATTTTTACCCCAATAAATTCAAAATACAAATAGAATTCATATACATTCAAATTCAATTTTTATGTTCACGTAGGATTTTTGTTATTTTACACCTTCCATCCTAAAGCGGCGACAAACCCATTTGACTTTCTTGCTTTTAGGATTATTTTTCAGATATTTTTTAAGTCGTATTTTTATGACGAATTACAATTATAAGAGACATTAATATATGAAATTTGATAAAATTATAAAGGTGTTTCATTATATTATATATATATATTTAAAAGATTTATTATTTATATTTATTTACGTAAGTGATAACAAAAACGTTAATTCATAAAATCGTAAGATATATTTTTTCTCCATGTATTTTTAATATTAAGTTATAAGGATAGACTTGCTATTTTAATAAAGCTCTTTTTTCAGATTGTATAATATGGTTAATAAATATAAACTAGAATGTATTACTCTTTTATATATATATATATATATATATATATATATATATATATATATATATATATATATATCGCGTGTACTGTAGCCAGTTTAACTGTGGTGACCACTCCAGACGGACATCATTTTTATTAATAAAGTGATAAAATGACAAAAATATTATTAATAAATGTACAAAAATATCTTTAATATATAAAGGGGGGCACATATATAAACTTGTTAAATGTCCTCTAACTTACCATTTGTGACCCCGATAAATTAAATTTATATTTTGATGACCTTTATTTTATAATTATATGGCAAACTCTCTTATTATATAATTGCAACTCATTCTTAACCAGAATGCAAGCTGGATAACAATTCAGCGAATCCAAACCCCACGTACACTGAGGTTTGGTTTGGTTTCTGACTATGAATTGGAAGCAGCAGTGGCCCAAGTAAATTAACATTACATGCACCCTACTAGTAAAAAAATATGATCCCACCAGTTCTGTATCGAAATAAAATATGAAAGTATTTCCATTTTTTTTTTGCTATTGTAAAACCCATACCCTCACGTTTGAGAGTCCAGAATAACAAGCAAACAAATCTGTAGAGTAAGCCGCAATGCTCCATATTATCTATCTGTCAGTTGATGAGATGAAAAATCTTCCTTACGGCCATTATCATAGAGGAACTAGGGTCCCCAACTTCTTCTTCTTTTTTTTCCTTTAAATATATACCATGCACAATAGCAAGGTAATTGACAAGTTGAAATATGGACTCAATTATATTTTAATATTAATTGCAAAAATTCTCATTATCTCGCTCCACAATATAAGTAGGCAACAGCTAGCTCAAGTTCAAATAGTATCATATCCCACTTATTTCATTTCTCAATCATGGCTACACAAATCCAATATTTCTATGTTATATGCCTTTTATTCATAACAATTTCACAATTATTCATATCCACTTTGGCTAATGATGATCAATCAAACTCTTACATTGTCCATATGGACTTATCAGCCATGCCAAAAGCCTATTCTGACCACCAGAGCTGGTACATGGCCACCCTTGCCTCCGTAACCGACAACCTAAAAATTAGCGCCACCACCGCTGCCGCGGCCGCCACATTGTCGGCCTCCTCTAAACTTATCTATGCTTACACTAATGTTATGCATGGTTTTAGTGCAGTTCTTTCCGATTCGGAACTCGAGGCAATTAAAAACTCTCCAGGCTATGTTTCTTCCACTAGAGATGTCTCGGTAAAACTGGACACAACTCACTCATTCGAATTCCTTGGCCTAAACTCTAACTCCGGTGCATGGCCAGTTTCCGACTATGGCAAAGATGTCATAATTGGCTTGGTTGACACCGGAGTTTGGCCGGAGAGTAAGAGTTTTAATGATTACGGGCTGACAGATATTCCATCTAGATGGAAAGGGACGTGTGAAATTGGCATCCAATTTAATTCTTCTTTGTGTAACAAGAAGCTTATTGGGGCTCGTTATTTCAGTAAAGGTTTACAAGCAAGAGATCCAAACATGACTATTGCAATGAATTCTGCTCGAGACACAGATGGGCACGGTACTCATACCTCGTCGACAGCAGCTGGGAATTATGTTGACCAAGCATCCTATTTTGGTTATGCCTCGGGGACTGGTAGAGGTATAGCGCCAAATGCTCGTGTTGCCATTTATAAGGCCCTGTTTGACGAAGGCTCTACCAGTTCGGATATTCTAGCTGCAATTGATCAAGCTATTGAGGATGGCGTCGACGTTTTGTCATTATCATTTGGCTTAGATGGTACAGCCTTGTATCAAGATCCAGTGGCCATAGCCACATTTGCAGCCGTAGAGAAGGGTATATTTGTCTCTACATCATCAGGAAATGAAGGGCCTTTTCTTGAGACACTACACAATGGCACACCATGGGTTCTAACAGTTGCGGCTGGTTCACTAGACCGCGAATACCTTGGAAATATGATTCTTGGAAATGGAATTATTGTCACGGGGCAATCTCTATATCCAGGGAATTCAACTTCTAGCCAGGATTATCCACTTGTGTTCTTGGACAAATGTGACAATGAGGAAGAGTTGAAGAAAGTTGGGGAAAAAGTTGTGGTGTGCCAAGACAAGAATGATACATTGACTGAACAAGTTTACGCTGTGCTTAATTCAAAAGTAGCTGGTGGTGTTTTCATTACAAATAATTCTGACTTGGGGTTCTTTCTTCAAGTCTCTATTCCAGTTATTTTCTTGAAACCTGAAGACGGTAAAATCATACTGGATTATGTTCAAAAGAGCAACAATAATTCAAAAGGATGTTTTGAGTTTCAAAAAACAAGACTTGGTACGAAACCAGCACCTAGAGTAGCTACCTATAGTTCTAGAGGACCATCTGGTAGCTGCCCGTTTGTGTTGAAGCCTGACATAATGGGTCCTGGTGACCTAATCTTAGCTTCGTGGCCTCAAAATGTTCCAGCCACTAACCTTAACTCGGCCCAACTTTTCAGCAACTTCAACATACTATCGGGCACATCAATGTCATGCCCACACGTGGCAGGTGTGGCGGCCCTGCTCAAAGGGGCGCACCCGGAATGGAGCCCGGCCGCCATCCGGTCCGCCATGATGACCACGTCCGATTTTTTGGACAACACATTGAAACCCATCCAAGATATTGGGACTAGGAACTCGGAAGCCACTCCTTTAGCCCTTGGAGCTGGTCATATCAATCCAAACAAGGCCTTAGACCCCGGGCTAATATACGAGGTGAATTCACAAGATTACATTAGTCTTCTTTGTGCATTAAATTTCACCAAGAACCAAATACAAACTATCACAAGGTCAGCTTCTTATAATTGCTCCAATCCGTCATTGGACCTCAATTACCCTTCTTTCATTGCGTATTTCAATGCAAATGATTCAAACGCGGACCTAATGATTGTACAAGAATTTCAGAGGACTGTGACAAATATTGGAGATGGAATTGCAGTGTATTCCGCGAATTTGACATCAATGGATGGATTAAAAGTCAGCGTTGTGCCGAACAAATTGGTGTTCAAAGAGAAATATGAGAAGCAAAGCTACAAGGTGAGTATAGAAGGTCCAAGAAGGTTGACAAACAGAATTGTTCATGGTTCTATTAGGTGGGTTGAAGTTGGAGGTAAACATGTAGTCAGGAGTCCTATAGTGGCTACAAATTTGAGCTCGGATATATTTGGAGGGGAGGACTAATTTGTCTTTTACCTTTAAGTACATGTGATGATGGGTTACTAATTAATTGAATAAACATTTTTATGTAAGCAACATGCTTGTTATTCTAACTAATATAATTGGTGAAAGAAAGAGGTGGACTTGTTTGGTACTTATACCATGTCTGTTTCCCGTTTTTATTTTCTCATTTTTCTTTTCTAAATTTTTTAAAACTTGTATAAGTTTTGTTTGAAATTTTTTAAAACTGTGAAACTATAATAAGTACTTTACTATTTAAATATTTGGAAAATTCGTGTACAATGTGTTTTGAGTATTTTAATTTTCTACTAGTTATAAGGTTAGCCACTTGAATCTAAATCTGCACTGTTTGAAGACAAAAAGGACAACCAAAAAAGGACAAACATGCATAATTCTATCTATATTTCTGTTAGAACTTGTGACTCATAACATAGAAGCTACTGAAAGCGGGGTGCACTGGTGTGGCGCGGAGCACGTTGGGTGAAAGGTAGGAGTGGCGCGGGGCGCACCGGTGCCGGTGAAGTTTCTGTCCTGGTAGCGTGGGGCGCGCCATGTAGTGCCTTGCGCCGGTCGGCGGACAGAGTTTTTTCTGGGTTATTTTTGGAGGAACATTATGGGTAATTGAGACATAATGTGAAGTAGAGTTAGAATAGGATTAGTAGCTATAAATATTATCTATTGTAAAGCCCTATGTAACCAAGGAATCATCAATAAACAACAAGCCGCCTGTGGAGTACCTAAATTAGAGAACCACATAAATCTCTGTATGTGAATCTTAATTCTCTATTGTCGTGTGCGTGTATGATCCTAAATTTTAACAGTTTCTATCTATGCTATAATTTCTATATCATATTTTTACAAAGTAATAAACTAATTAATAGTACCGTTTTGTAGTTTAATCCGTTTTGCTTTTTCTGAGTTCAAAACCTCGCTGCCCGGATCGACATGAGCTTTACACTATCACTTTTTCATGGTTGTTATGATGTGAAGGATGGTAATTAAAGGTGGATCGAATCGCCGGTTTCGACCGGTAAAAATCGAAATCTATTGATAATCCGGTCCGTTTTGAACAAAAAAATCGTTTTTAATCAAAATCCTGTTAAACCCGATGACCCGGCGGTTGGAGATCTAGTGATCCGATCCGGTAACCAGGTCACCGATTTTACCGATTCTCTACCTTTTTCTTTTCCTTTTTGGTGGCTAATTTAAGCTTTTGAATTTGATTGAATGCATCATTGATTAAGTTTTAAGTTATGATCATGATTTAATATCTTTCTTTTCATATATATTTAATATTTATTTGAATTGTATAAAGTAAATATTATACAAATAGATTTAGTTTTTTTTTACCGAATTTGATTGAATGTTTCTTAGAAATGTTTATTATTTGCATTTGATTTTATCACTCTTGAGTTTTGAGTTTTGAGTTATGATCATGATTTAATATCTTTCTTTCTATATAGATTTAGTATTTATTTGAATTGTATAAAGTAAACATTGTACAAATAGGTTTAAGTTTTTTTTGAAGATAAATTGATTAATTTTACATATTACTAAATATTATATATAATATATAATAATTAATATATTTAATTATTTATTATTTATTATTTATTATAATGACGTTATTGGGTCAATAACAGTCCGATCACTGATTAGACGAATAACCCATCTACCCGATAACTTTTTCAGTTCGATCACCGTCTGAAAACATTGATGTGAGGTGTCTTGTTGAGTCAATAATGCATACGAAGATATATAAACGACTATATATTCTTACGCTAAAAGAAAGTGAATTATTGTACGAGATGGAAGACAAAATTTGTAGGACATGCATACAGCTCTCAGTACATAAGATATATATTGCAATCAAAGGATTAACAAATACTTAAAATTCGATATAATGACAGTATATACATGAGCGTTGTAAAGATTATTTCATATTATTTAGCAAAAAAAATATTATGTCATATCATTAAAATAAGGATAATTTTATGTAATATATATACTTCTTTCATGTATCATAATCTTTTGTGTATTAGTGTATCAAACTTTAATTCATCAACAAAATTATGATTATAGCTAGGAAATCTCAGTCGCACACATGGATCCGATTATCATGGATTTAACTTTATGATAAGTTGGTCAGTTGGTCAATACAGTGCTAATAGTAAAAAGAGATATCACCTCCCGACTTGCATGGCGATACTGTATTGGTCAATTGATCAAAGTTAATTTCATGCTAACTATTTCCCGGCTTCCCGCACACATGGAATCTTCTGTCTCACACAAGCTCCTATCAATCCTTGGCGAGGTTGTTGCGTGCAAAAGAAATCAATTCAACACTACGGATAATTGCGTGGTACTATAGTATACTACATATTATGCGATAATAAGACATAGACATCGTATAAATCTTTAACATAAACTTGGGGTTTTATTCTTAATCCTTTTAAGATTTTATTTTATTAGCATCATAGTATGATTTGTGACACTCACGACTATCAAGTTTTTCCTTAAAAATTATATATAATTAAACAACCTTTCTCCATTATAATAGGATAGAATAACCTAGAGAAACTTTCTTTTTTAATTTTCTTTTGCGCCTACTAAATTCTGATTTCTTTGTAAGGGATAGAATCGAACATACATGCGACTTTACGCAGTAAAAAAAAAGAAAGAAATACCATTACATTATGAATAATGCTAGAGACACAAACTATTTTATAAATATTTTACAAACTGCTGATGTGGCATACTCCACCTCAGCATATTGTGTGGGACCGAAGACTACATTGAAACAATTTGTTGATCAATACGCTGAGGTGGAGTATGCCATATCAGCAGTTTGTAAAATATTTGTAAAATAGTTTGTGTCTGTATCACTACTCTTACATTATACCTTCACTCTAATTATTTAACGTCAAGACTTTGAGAATTTCTTTTCAAGCAAAAATGGTTCAAATACTCAATTATGTCATTTAAAACAAGAAAGAAATATATAATATATATTATCACTTGCACGGACCAACTTCTTTTCATTGTGATTTTTTTTTTTTACACTTTATGCAAGTTTCTCAATTCCTTTTAAAAGTAACTCATTTAAACAAATTTAGAATGCCTTTGTTATTGTCGCGATTATAACTATGTCCTAAATATTATGATTTCCTTATAGGTCAACCAAAATGATACTCTATAAAGACAAAGTCAAAAAATACACTAAGTTTTGAATTTAGAAAAAGAAAAATCAGCTAGAGACCAATATTGGAACTAATATTTGTAAAAGCCTGGGATTAACTATACAAGAAGATTTGCTGAAAATTTATTTTTCTCTCATTCCGTCTGATGATTATTATTTATCCCCTTTTTTTTTGGAAATTGATATTTTCACAACCGTTTTTGATATTTTTCACAATAAAAATGCCGCTATAGGTGTATAATGACGGTTAAAATCATCGCTATAGGATCTATAACGACGATTTTATTGTGAAAATATCATTTTCTGTTGTGGAATTATACCGAATATCTATAGGGCGAATACAAAATTTTTCCATGTAAAACTTGTTTCTATATATATCTCATGACAAAAGTAAAAATTGATAGCAAAACTTTTTTCTTCATCTATTGAGTACTCCCTCCGTCCCTTAATATAAGACGTTTTATAAAAAAAAAATTATCCTTTAATATATGACGTTTTAGAATTCTAAATAAGTATTAATTGTTTAGTTTTCAATATTATCCCAAATATTAAATATAACTTTGGTTCTCTCACTATTTTTTGCTCAATAAATAACAATATTTTTTTTAATACAAGAATAATATACTCATTTGATATTATATTTTCTTAATATTTATGTATAATTTTAAAAAATCTTAATATTAAGGGACAAATGGAGTAGTATGTCATAAGAAGTTATATTTGAAATCCCACCCCCTTGGTACGCACGAGATGGGGTAATCATTGGGTCATGACCCTTTAATTTCAGTGTACATTTTCGATTGACGTATATATCATTATTCATCTAAAGCAGCTTTGCCCAAAGTTAATAAACACTAAACTAAACCACTAAATAATTAAGTAATTTATAGGTCCACCACCAAATCTTTATGGAAAAAAATATATATGGTAGTATCTCCGTAGTTTAGAATAACAAGGAAACAAAACTGTTGAGTAAGTCACAAGTTTTCACAAACATGGCCTAAGGCCATCTTTATTCGTAAGAATTATAATTTTAATAATATTAATTTTAAGATTAAATAATTTTAGTCAATTGTTTGTTTTATATAGGATTATTCATATGATAATTTAAAATAATCTCATGTTATGTTTGTTTTTTTTAAGAATTAATTAAAGTATTGGATTAAAAAATATCGTTTGGACTATCATACCCGTACCAATAATAACATATTTTAAACTTATTTATATATCAAAAAATATAATATTTACTGATTATATATACACCTCCACCCTCGCCCCACCCCACCCTACCCTACCCTACCCTACCCCACCCCACCCCACCCTACCCCAAAAAAATTATATTTTCTGATTATGTACACTCTCACCCTGCCTACCCCGCTCACTCCCACCCACCCCCACTGTGACAACCCCAAAATAGGCCCATTCCATCCAACCTATTTTGAGTCGCCAAATATATGGTACAGAAAAAAATTACAACTTTATTACAACAATTGTCGTGCAAAATACAACAACACATATGCTGTGAGTTTGGATACAAATATATACCAAATGTGACTCATGTTCCAACCGTGGACATTACCTCACAATGACACCTTACATAAAGGTATAGTCAAAAACTATTTTAGAAATTAGAATATTTGGGAAGTGCTCAAGGAAACCTTCGTACATGGGAGGTCATGCGTCTAGGTTATGATAGATATCATATGGCCACAGAATTATCCTTGGTTGACCCAATAGACCCAAAAAAAAACGAGAAGTTTACTATCATATTCTTCTCAATGGTGAGTCTTCTCTTGACATATCATTATCTCTACTGTCTCTAATTGAAAATTATACTTCAAACAAACACCAAGATTATATAGGTAGTGCTCGTAAAGATACTCAGCAAGTAGATGAGCACAACCCTGTCTTATGATGATACGAGATTGTATGTCATTAGACATCTTGTATGATAGTGACAAAACACTCTTCCAACGTTGGGTTCGCCTCACCCTAGATGATTCACCAAATATAACTACTAAATGATGACCACTGTTCTATTCCCCTGTTACCCCCGCTCAACCCAGCTACACTCTTATTACCTGAAAAGAATTGTGAAACAGAAGGGTGAGCACAACTAGCCCAGTAAAGAATATCATGACTAAAGATAAATAAATTATTAATAGCCTTCAACAGAATTAAATCAGAGATTTAGAACATATGGTAGATGATAAAATTTTTCAACCATAGTTGCAGCGAAACGAGCAAACCATTAGAAGAGTCAAATAGACTATAAAGTCTATTATCTTCTCCACGTTAAAAATCTACCAACAATGTTTTATCCCTGTAACATCAATCAACAATTCATGTCCACAATCACGTGTATAACTCATAATCGTAATTGTAGTTCTAAATTCACTTTCTCATCCAGAACAAAGATAATTTTCATCACCTGAAACATCAAACATCATGGTTATACCAAATCACAGTTTATGTTCATAATCATACTAATAAATTCATCTTTGCACTACGGCCCAATGATATTCATCAACAAGTCATATTTGTACTACATGCCAAAGATATTCAACAACAGGTCATCTTTGTATTACGAGCCAAAGATGAATATCAACAACTCATCTTTGCACTACATGCCAAAGATATTCAACAACAAGTCATCTTTGCATTACAGGCCAAATATATTATCTCAAAGAATTATATAATCATTTTAGAACTTATATAAATAATAATTATAACCATGTTAATCAATTCATCTTTACACTTAAGCTAAAGATATTCAATTATAAATTCAATAGTCATGATTATACCAGTTAACAATTCATCTTTGCACTACAGGCCAAAGATATTCCTCAGTCACGATCATACCAATAATTTACCCATCTTTACACTCAAATGAAAGAGAAATTCAACATCAGGGTTATAAAAATATTATATATGATAATAAAAATAATATTATCAACAACTGCATTTATTTTCAAGAGCAACAATCATAAATCAACGATAATTTGGTCAGAAAAAGAAACTAATTTTTGTCATGAATAGTACCTGTGAATAGTAACTCGTGAATAGTAAATCGTGAATAATAACTCGAAACAAAATGGTAAAAATTTCACAATAACATCCATACCAATATTTCGGTATAATGATATTGAAATAACATTTCTTAAACTTATAAACAATTTATTTTAATTGTTTACACTTTACTAAATAATGCATTTAATCATTCTAAAATGCCAAACTCATAAGATTTCATCATCAATAATCAAAACCCTCATCATAAATCTGCATATAACTCATGTATGATATTCAAGCCATAAAATCATATTTTTCAATTTTCTTACTTCACAAAACATATTTAATTCATTTACTCATAACTAGACCATTTTCATAAAAAATACCAAATCAGTTCTAAAAATATTTCTTTTCTGAGATTTAGCATAATATAGTCCCATAGTGAACATATATTTTTCTCAGAATTTTTAAAAGTCATTTACTATTTTTCATATGGCCAAAACAGCCGAATATTTAGACATTTATCAAAAATTATACTTTTATCTAAAAATTCTGAAATTCACAGAGTATACTCCTATCATATACATGTACTCCCAATAAAAATTTTATCAATTTTGAAGTTAACCACAAGGAGTTATAAGCGGTTACTTTTAAAATAGTATTTCTCCGTAAAATTCATAACTCTTAATCTATACATCCAAAAATCACCATTTTTGGACACAATCAATAAAACTCATTAAAATATCATTTCAAATTTTTTTAGAATTTTTTGAAGTTCAGAAAAATTACGAAACTGAAAAACATAATAACCCTTAAAATACCTTACTATCCCTTACCTCAAAAGAGCAGTACTTCTGATCAGTATAAGGCTGAAGGAAACTTGCACTGATGAATAGAAACTCACAGAGTATCTAAATACTCACAAAATACACTCAATAATCTAGAGAGAGAAAGAGAAAAAACTTATGAATTCTGGTGTGCTTTTCAATTCTAACTTAGCCCTCTATTTATAGGAAAATTTTAGTAGGCTTGACCTGCAACCTGATGGCTTTACCTGTTACTATTTCCACCCACCACATTTGAAATATAATTCAGTACATTTCTTCACCAACCACAAGTGGGGCCCACCAATTCTAGAATTTTTCACCAAAATGATTAACTCCGAAAATTCAACAATTTCTGAACCAGTCATCTTGTAAAATTCATAATAAATCATACGTTCATTTTTAACGGTTCAAAATTTGTGGGCATATACTCAACTTATATATGTATAACATATCCAAAAATTACCACGATCCAATGGTCGGATTAAAAATTATAACCCCCATAAAATATCTCAAAAACCCTGATTTTTAATACTTCCATTCCGACAAAAATACGGATAAAAACTTCAACATTAACTCATTCATTTTTAACCACAAAAATATATCCCTCGTTTATATCCACATAAAATAAATATTTCCTTATCATATGAATCAATAATTAATTATTAACAAATAATATTACAGAATCACATTTATGACAACCAGGCCGTTCCCAAGAAAGAGGGGGCTTTCCAATAAGAATTTTTCCTTACTGGCGCGCAATTAGGTGACCAAACCTCTCCTTAGACAGAACTTTCTAGACATTTCCAATAATGTTATCTAATAATATTATTCAAATAATATGAATTATTGATCTGATAATAGGAAATACTGTGCAGTGACAATTATTGAACAACAATAATATAAAATTTCAACGTAGCAATTATTGAATCAATAAAATAAAATATTGAACAGTAATTACTGTAACAATTATTGAGTAGTGTCTTCTCACGTAAGAATCAATAATTCAAAAATACTATGCAATACTGTGTGCTACTGTGCAATAACGCGTCTTACTGTATTTTAACCACCATGTATTCTAACAGTGTTAACGGTAACAACTACGCCGTTATTTGTAAAAACTCAAATTTGTTATTTTCTTCATCCGACAGTTATTCGTTATGGGGCCCACAAATGGCTGCGCCGTCGTACGAATATTCCCCGACAGAAAGAATATTCCACGACCAAACGAATATTCCCCGACAACAATGAATATTTTATAATTAACCACTTGCGTATTTTGAAAAAAAAAATTCATATATCACCCTTAACTTTAACTTTTATCAATTTAACCATTTACTAAATAGTAATTATAAGAAAAAATTGAATACTTTTATTTCATAAAATTCGGGGTATTACACCCACCACCCACCACCCACCCCCACCACCACCCCAACCCCAACCCCAACCCCACAAAAATAATATTTACCGATTATGTATACACTCCAACTCCCGTCCACTCCCACTCCGTCCACCCCCACCACTTCTGTGATGCCCCTAAAATAGATCAGTATGACCCATTTTGAGTCGTCAAAATACATGATATAGAATTCAAATACAAATCTTCTTATATACAATTATTAAATTATCGTGCAAAATACGACAATACATAAAATGTGAGTTTGAATACAAATATTGCACCGTACATAATACGACAGTATCCAAACTCAATTTAAGTTTTCATTACCGTTATTATCATACTATTTCACAACATAATGAAGACTTCTATAGTAACTATCTCAGACCATTACTCCACTCCCCGACTAGTCTCAGCTACATTTTCATTTTCTGAGAAGAACAATGGAATAAAAAAGAAAAGGGTGAGCTCAACTAACCCAGTAAAGAATATTATGACTAAGATAATGAATGATAAATTATCTTTAGCCTTCAACAATGATAAATCAGATAAAATATAATAGACAACAAGTTTTAAATTAACAACTGCAGTGGAACAAACAATCCATTAGAAGAGTCAAGTAGAGTGTGAGGTGTAGCGTCCCCAAATCCGGGTACTAATCACCACGAACCTGGTACACTAATTTTATAATGCGGAAGATACAAACATAAATTGTTTATCCATTAAACTTTTACACATAATCCCCAAGGTCTGTAACCTTAACTTAATACATGCATTTAATATCTTACACGACCTACAATGTCATTCGCAGTAGAAAATTTAATAATTCTAACTGCATAATAATCCAATTCTGGAATTTTGCATTGCCTCTGTCTTTATTCAAGCCGTCGTCTTGATCTGAAAATTTTATCATGATATAACAAGGGTGAGCAACTATTTTGCCCAGCAAGTTTAAGTACAATGAACATATATCATGATTGAAAAGGAATAAGATTTTAAATTTTCAACAATGTAATATAATTGTAAAAGAGCATGAATCAAAACTTCAATAACTGAATAATTATGCTGATCGAGTGGTCAACAATGATCATGAACAAATTTAACTAATCCTTATGGTAATGAAGGTGATCAGCCTTTCATACCTGATGAAGTACATATGCAACATGCACTAAGTGCTAATCAATAATCAAAGATGTGGAATAATTGTCAATAATTAATCCACTAATATGTTTGAAACATAATAACTCGAGTTTGAGTTAGGAGACTTGCCTTGACCGTCGAGTACCGCTAAGCAGTATAATTTAATTTCTTATGAAAGACCTATCATTAATAAGATCGATCCTCCAATTAGCATAATACATTTTATCTCACAATACTATTACTCAAATAATAAATTAGCTAACACTTAGCCACATAATTAAATATTGAATAATTCTTTAACTCATTAATAATATTATTATCCCTTAATAATATTACTATCACTTAACCATTATCTTAAACTTTTGTCTAATATTATTAATCATTTAATAGAATATTTATCATTCACAAATATTATTAATCATTTAATAATATTTTAATCATTTACCAATATTATTAACCCTTTAATAATATTCAAATCAAACACTAATATTATTAATCATTTAATAATATTTTAATATTTAACTAATATTTTATTCATTATCTAATATTGTATATTAATAATGTAATAATATTTTACTTGTTTCATAAATAATAAAGGTCTCACACATTTTAAGATATAAATAATTTACATCTTGAAGCTTAAACCATTTAAATTTCATTTCAGAAATATCTTTTACATTTACTCGCTAATTCGGAGTTTAAACAGCTAATGCATAGCTTTTATAGTAAAACTCAACTTACTATATTATTTCTTTAATTTAATTAATTTTTAAATCAATTTGTCCGTTCATGAGTCAATACTGATTGTTGCCTCATATATAACTATTACGTTACATAAATCTCAGCTCAAAAACTTCATTTTGAGCACCGAAAACCTCAAAATATCATTTTTATGATTAATACAATTTTTTAAGAGTTTTACATTCTTCGTTGCACCACAAAATAATTTCATAGGCAACTATATTTTTTTATTTCGCTTAAATATGTAATTTATGTTTATATCTTCTGCATTATAGAATTAGTGTACCAGATTCGTGGTGATTAGTACCCGGATTTAGGGACGCTACATGATGTCTACTATTTTCTATGATTTAAAACTCCATCATCAATATTTTATCTCTGTAACACCAATCAATAATTATTTCAAACTAACGAATTATCTATGCACTACGGGCTAAAGATATTCGTTTGTATCACCAGTGGTCATGATCATGCCAAACACCTGTTCATCTATACACTATGAACCAAATAGGACTTTCACCACAAACCTTTATCTATAACATTAAAAGTCATGATTATACCAATACACAATTCATGGTCATAATCATATTAATCAACAGTCCATCTTTGCATTATGAGTCAAAGATGACTTTCACCACAATATAAGCATGAGGATGATTAATAAAGAATGAATACGAATGATTGTTCACCATGCATGCGGTAATCCGCGTAGACAGATTACTCCCGCAGATTAATAAAGAATAAATATGAAAGGTCATTCACCATGCATGCAGTAATCCGCGTAGACAGGTTACTCCCGCAGATTAATAAAGAATGAATACGAAAGGTCATTCACCATGCATGCGGTAATCCACGTAGACAGGTTACTCCCGCAGATTAATAAAGAATAAATACGAAGGTCATTCACCATGCATGCGGTAATCCGCATAGACATGTTACTCCCGCAGATTAATAAAGAATAAAATGACAATCCTTATGAATATGAAGAAAATAACATCATTTACAAATATGAAAGAAATAATACCTCTTACCATACGAAAACTAACATCCCTTACTAATACGAACAATAATATCCCTTACCTTAGGAGATTGGATACTGCAATAGTGTAGTACCAGAATACTCTTCTTTTTTCTCTCTTATTCTCTCTATAGTTTCTTTCTCTAGAGTTTCAGTGAATTCATAAGAAATAATGAAGGAATCAACTTCTATTTATAAGAGAATGGACTAAGTAGTAACAAATTCATGAACGATCCAAATTGATTTACTATTAAAATGGACGGTTCATATTGATTTACTATTAAAACTTCAACTAAAAGTCCATATTGATTTACTATTATAACTTCAACCACCGATCCATACTGATTTACTATTATAACTTCAACCAGCGGTCTATACTGATTTACTATTATAACTTCAACCAACGGTCTGAAAAATTAGCACATCTCCCCATGGAATAATAAGTCAAACTTACAACAAACGTCTCATTACAAATTCCTCTATTTATATCAAAAATTGAATAAATATTTACCACAAATTACTTATCTTCAATCAACACATTTTTAATCTTTCAACAATTATTCATCATTTAATATTATAACTCACAATATTGACAACCAGATCTGTTAGTTTCCAGTAGGCACACAATAAATCTAGAAAGGGGGGTTGAATAGATCATTTTTATTTTTTAAATAATTTTCCTATTTATTTTGGATTGCTAATACCTTAGCATATGAAAAATATAAGAAGAGCGGAATAAATAAAAGAACCCCTTCATTGATATATTCATGAACATAGATACATTGTTCGTAGAGTTAGTTTAGTTGTAAGCAGTTAATACATACATAACATTTATAATAGTTAGGTACATAATGTAAATGACAGAAAGTAAATGACTGAATGTAAAAGACACAAGATATTTTCAGTGGTTCAGATACTCAAGCTCCTAATCCACTTTTCTACTTCAACGAGCAGGAATTCCACTAAGGAAGAGCAGCACCCTGAATCACTAAGATTCCTTCAAGGCCAGCAGCCTTGGAACTTCAGTTCACTAAGAACTCTTCAAGCCCAGCAGGCTTAGAACTCCTCTAGTTCCCTAGAAACTCTTCAAGCCCAGCAGGCTTATGTGACGCCCCCAAAATTAGGTATACATCACCCATCTTGGGTCGTCAGATACATAGTACAGAATACAAATACAACTTACTAATACAACTGTCGTGTACAATACGACAAAACATAAACTGTGAGTTTGAATACAAATATTATCTTCTAGAGAGTATTCATACTCAAAAGGAGTTCTCATTTCCTGAAGAGAACAGTGAAAGAAAGGGTGAGCTCAACTAGCCCAGTAAGAAATATTATGACTAAGATAATGCAGAATAAATTATCATTAGCCTTCAACAATGTTAAACTGATAAAATATAATAGACATCAAGTTTAACTGCAGGGGAACAAACAATCCATTAAAAGAGTCAAGTAGAAAATAAACTCTACTATCTTTTATGATTTAAAAGGTTTTTCAACACTGTGATCGCTGGGACTCAGCTTAATAAAGTAATCCACATCATCGAAATACCCCTGCACTACGGCCAAGGATATTCGTGTATTCATTAATGGTCATGATCATGCCAACAACTGTCCATCAACGCACTACGGGCCAATGAGGACTTTTACCACATCATTTGTAATATTACGGTCATAATTATACCGAATAATCCCTGGTCATAATCATACCAAGTCCATCTATGCACTAAAGGCCACAGATGACTTTTAACATTTTATAAACATGAGGATGATGACAATGATATAAGAATTCAATAAAACAAGTTCAAGAATTAATTTATCCAAGAATTAACAACGTCCAAATTGTCAACATTATACTGCTTTGTGGAGTAAAATTCAAGAATGCTTAGAAGAATATTTTCATGAAAAGATACTGGATGAAACGTAATTATCAAGGATATTCCACAAATTTCATGGAGTATAGAAGTCAAAACTTAACCAACTGAGTATAATAAAGAATGTAATAACAAAAGAAATCACCATGCATGCGATAGACCGCACAGACAGATTATTCTAACAGAATAATAAATAATGGAACCAGGTCTGGCGTAAACGCACAGACAGGATATTCCAACAGAATAATAATAAAGACGGAACCAGGTCCGGTGTAAAACACACAGACAGGATGTTCCAACAGAATAATAATAAAGACGGAACCAGGTCCGGTGTAAAATACACAGACAGGATGTTTCAACAGAATAATAACAAAGACGGAACCAGGTCCGGTATAAAACACACAGACAGGATGTTCCAACAGAATAATAATAAAAACAGAACCAGGTCCGGTATAAAACACACAGACAGGATGTTCCAACTGAATAATAGAAGAATGTCACCAAGTATAGGGTAGACCGCGTATACAGGTTATTCCAACAGAATAATAAGAAATGGAATAACAACAGTTCTCTTCATGAATAAGAAAGAATAACACCCCTTACTGTTTTAAAGAAGAGCTGAAATAAGGAAGTAGTTAAGTAGCAGAATACTCTTCTTCTCTCTCTCTCTATAGTTTCTCTCTATAGTTTCTCTCTCTAGAGTTCAGTGAATTCGTAAGAAATAATGAAAGAATGAGCTGCTATTTATAGAAAAATAGAATGCATAGTAACTAATCCATGAACGGTCCAGATTGATTACTTTAATCTGACGGTCCATATTTAAAGAAAAATCTTTTAAATAAAATATAATATATTCTATTTATAGAATAACTTTAATAAAGTATTCTGTTTTATATAAAAAGATGTTTCTGTTTTATTACGTTAATAATACGAATAAAACAAAACGTCATTATCGCTAAATAATTCATATTATTAACTGACAATAATTGAATCAAACTGAGTGACTTCTCACATAAGCATTAATAATCAATACCGTGTGCTACTATGCAACCACACGTATTACTGTACTTTTACTACCGAGTAGTTCAACAGTATCAATGGTAAAACTTCCGCCGTTATTTTTAATAAAATATTTTTATCGTTTTTTCAATCCGACAATAATTCCGGTGTGGGGTCCACCAATGATTGTGTCGTTGTACGAATATTTCCTGTTAAAACGAATATCCCCCGACCAATCGAATATTATATAACAACTTGCGTATTTTGCAAAATTTATAAATATTACCCACAACTATTATATCAAATTAACTCCATAATATTCGAAAATGATATTTATAGAAAATTCATCTTTATTTATAAAAGTTGGGGTCTTACAACCTCCCCTTCTTATGAAATTTCGCCCTCGAAATTAGGGTACATACCTGGTATATCGAAGAGGTAAGGATACCTTGATTTCATTTCAGATTCTAACTCCCAAGTCATTTCCTCAACATCGTGGTTTCTCCACAAAACTTTGACTTGAGGTATAACCTTAGAGCGTAGAATATGTTCCTTCTTATCCAAGATTTGAACAGGAACTTCTTCATACGTTAAATCCTCCGCTATTTCGTCTGGTTCTAACTCAATAATGTGGTTCGGGTCTTCCACATATTTGCGTAACATGGATATGTGAAAAACGTTATGAACACGAGACATACTTGGCGGTAAAGCGAGTCTATAAGCCACAGTTCCTACTCGATCGAGGATTAAAAATGGACCGATGAATCAAGGATTGAGCTTTCCTCTTTTTCCAAATCTCGTAACTCCTTTCCATGGAGCAACACGTAAGAACACATGATCTCCTATATCAAATTCCACGTCCTTTCGATGAAGATCAACATAACTCTTTTGTCGATCTTGTGAGGTTTTTATACGTTGTCAGATCGTTTGAATCTTTTCTGTAGTTATACGTACCAACTCCGGTCCCAACAACGTTGCTTCACCCACCTCATTCCAGCATACTAGAGAACGATATTTTCTTCCATACAATGCTTCGAATGGAGCCATGCCAATACTTGCTTGATAACTGTTGTTGTAGGAAAACTCCACCAATGGTAAGAACTTGTCCTAACTTTCCTTGAAGTCAAAGACACAGAGTCTTAATAAATTTTCTAGAGTTTGAATAGTCCTCTCTGATTGTCCGTCCGTCTAAGGATGATATGCCGAACTAAATCGTAAATTTGTGCCTATAGCTTTTTGTAAACTAACCCAAAATCGTGAAGTGAATCTTGGGTCTCGATCAAAAACTATGGATACTGGCATACCATACAGTCTTACAATGTCTTTTATGTACATACGAGCAAGACGTTCAAGTGTATAAGTTTCTCGTATCGGTAAGAAATGAGCAGACTTGGTCAATCTATCAATAATGACCCAAATCGCATCTATACCTTGAGAAACCTTAGGAAGACCGGTAACGAAATCCATGGTAATGTGCTCCCACTTCCATTCTGGAATTTCAAGTGGTTGCAATGGACCTTTTGGTACTTGATGCTCCGCTTTGACTCGTTGACAAGTTAGACACCTTGAGATAAACAACGCTATCTCTCTCTTCATATTGCTCCACCAAAATGTATGACGAAGATCATGATACATTTTGGTACTTCCAGGATGGATTGCAAACGGTGTGTTGTGCGCCTCCATCATGATTTCATACTTTAAATCAGGGTTGTTAGGAACACAAAGTCTGGAGTTGACTCGAAGTATTCCTTCTTCATCGATTCTTGCTTCCGGCATAGCACCTTCTTGCAGTTTCTTCTTCATACGCATCAGCTCCAGGTCTATAGCTTGAGCATCTTTAACTTTATCGATTAAAGTTGGTTCTACTCGTATATTCGCCATCATCACATGGGTCCCTGGAGTCTTTAATTCTATCTTCATCCTTTGCAAGTCACACAAAATGGGCCTTTGTGTTGACAATATTGCACTCGTACTTGCATATGATCTTCTACTCAATGCGTCAGCTACCACGTTCGCTTTTCCATGATGGTATTGAATGGTATGATCATAATCTTTCAACCGTTCAAGCCAATGTCGTTGTCGCATGTTGAGTTCCTTTTGAGTGAAGAAATATTTGAGGCTTTTATGATCCGTAAAGATCTCCACTTTCTCCCCATACAAGTAATGCCTCCAAATTTTAAGTGCAAAGACAACAGCTACCAACTCTAGATCATGAGTAGGATAATTCCTCTCATATTCCTTGAGTTGTCTTGATGCATAGGCTATGACTTTTCCATGTTGCATGAGAACGCATCCCAACCCTTTGCTCGAAGCATCACTGTAGATGACAAATCCCTCCGAGCCAGATGGTATTGTTAGAACAGGTGCTGAAATGAGTCTCCTCTTGAGTTCTTAAAAACTCTGCTCACATTATTCGCTCCAACCGAACTTTGTATCTTTCCGAGTCAGCTGAGTTAATGGAGTAGCGATTCGAGAAAATCCTTCCACGAATCTCCGATAATAACCAGCTAAACCAAGAAAGCTACGTACTTCGGTCACTGATTTAGGTTGCTCCCAGCTTTGAATAGCTTCAATCTTTGTCGGGTCAACCGATATTCCATGACTTGATACTACGTGCCCAAGGAATGCTGCCTCCACCAGCCAGAACTCGCATTTCTTTAACTTGGCATAAAGCTTGTATTCACGAAGCTTTTGGAGTACCAGCCTCAAGTGTTGCTCATGACCTTCACGGCTTTTGGAATAAATAAGGATGTCATCAATAAAGACGACCACAAAGTGATCCAAATATTCCTTGAATATCCGGTTCATCATATCCATGAAGGCAGCAGGAGCATTAGTCAATCCAAAGGACATGACTAGGAATTCATAATGCCCATACCGAGTTCTAAAAGCCGTCTTTAGAATATCCTCAGTTCTAACTTTCAGCTAATGATATCCAGAACGAAGATCGATCTTTGAAAAGAATTGTGCTCCTTGCAACTGGTCAAACAGGTCATCAATACGTGGCAATGGGTACCTGTTTTTGATGGTGACATGATTCAACTCCCGATAATTAATACAAAGTCGCATACTTCCATCTTTCTTCTTCACGAATAGCACAGGAGCACCCCAAGGAGAAGTACTAGGACGAATAAAGCCAATGTCTAACAATTCCTGTAGTTGGATCTTTAACTCCTGAAGTTCAATAGGAGCCATTCGATATGGGGCTTTGAAAATGGGTTTTGTACCGGGTTCAAGGTCGATACAAAATTTAATTTCACGCTCTGGGGGTAGGCCAGGAAGTTCTTCAGGGAATACGTCAGGGAATTTATTAACAATAGAAATATCATTCAAAACTGACGTATTTTTGTTTAGATCCGTGACATGAGCTAAGAAAGCTTGACATCCGTTTTTCAATAAACGAATAGCTTTATGGCTTGAGATGATAGCGATTGATTTTAATGGTTTGGTTGCTTGAATTCGCATAATAGGTCGATTAGGAATATGAAAGCTAACAACCTTACGAAAACAATTAATTTTTGCATGATGAGTAGTTAACCAATCAATCCCTAGAATCACGTCAAATGCAAGTATTTTTAATAAAATCAGATTGACAGGTAATGTGTGGGTACCAACTTGAACCAAACAAGACTTATAAACTGTGGATGTAATGAAGCCTTAGCATTGTGAGTACTTCTGTTGAAGCCTTAGTTCTGTACTCTACGATTTAGCTTGGGTTCTGCAGACACTACGACTTCGAGATCAGATCTTGACACTCTACGATTTCTATCTTTAAGCTTGTTGTCTTCGTCTGATCTGGCTCGACTACGAATTCTGCCTCTGATATGATAGTAGACTCCACAACTTCAAATGTGGTCTACGATTCTTGGCTTGGCTTTGACAGATGCTCGATCGACTCTTAGACAGGTTATCTCTACGATTCTGAACATGACTTCCTCAACAGACTACGACTTTGAGGAAGTTCTTCTCGACACACTACGATCTTTCCTCGTCTCTCCTTGCAGTCTACGAACTCTGAGATCTACTATCTTGCAGACTACGATTCTGCCTTGATAGTTCTCGAGCTTTCCTTGACTCTCTTGGCAGACTACGATTTCTGGTGCAGTGCTCGACGATCAGACATGCCTATCTATTACATTATAAGATCAACCTAACAAGCTTGATCTTTCTATATTTATAGTCCTTGTACATCATTTCTTTTTAAGGACTTTACAAAGCTGTTTTACTTATGTAGGATCAACCTAACACATTTGATCAATTCATTCTAAGTCCTTGTACATATGTTCCTATTATCTATCAAAGAACTTTACAACTTTTCTTAATGCTAGCATACTTGCATATTCATTCATTTATATCATAATCAAATCATATATAAATATGAATAATATTTTCATGTATATTCCTAACAATCTCCCCCTATTTGATTATGACAAAAATAATTAGTGCATATGCATGAGATGAATGAGTCTTATATACTGTGAGCAGCTGTATTTCTAAAACAGATAATCATGAATTTCATATTGATGATAATATGAACTTGCATACACTATGACACTCTACATCCTGAATCCAGAACATATCTAACTAGATAGAGATGTACCTTTTATACCTTTTTGGCTCCATGTGTGTCTCCAGGACATTTGTTGATTAGCTACTCATCTACTCATCTTTTTGCTCCTGCTCCCCCTGGGATGGTGACTTTATTTCTTTTTTCTGCTCCCCCTCAGACTCATGCTCTTCATCTTTGTCTGGCTCCCCCACAGACTTTATGTTTATGGGATCATCATCCTTTGGCTCCCCCTCAGATGATGATTCTGCTTCTGCTGCTGCTTCTTTTGTTCCCTTGCCTTTCTCTTGGCCTTCTTTTCTTCTTTTCTCCTATTCTCCTTGCTCCTCCTTGAGTGCTTCTTTCTGTGTCTCTTTTTCTCCCCCTTTTTGTCATTAATCACTTGGGAAAGTTGCTCCACTTTTGAAATAAGTTGCTCCATCAGATAAGATGAGTTACCAATCTCAATCTTGAGTTCTTGTTGTCTCAGCTCAAGTTGTAGGGAGAGAGACTGATTTAGATTGTCAATCTTGTCAGAGAGAGATATAATTTGCTCTTCATTAGCCTTCTGTGCTCGTAGAGCTTCTTCCTTCTGATCATTCATAGCCTTCAGATGTATTTGATCTCTCTCTTTGATTTGAGAGACATATCAGACATATTGGCTTGAAGTCTGCCTTGAACCATATTATCTCTTTCTTTTGTCAACATCTTTGCTTCTTCAGTGATGATAGATATCTTCTTGACCAACTCATCAGAATTCTTCAGCAACTCTTGCTCCATAGTAGTTTGGTCATTTGGTTGGGAAGATTCTCATTGAGCATCAGATTCGACTCTACGATTTTCATTCATGGATAGTTTTTTGAAAGCAATGAGAATCTAATAAATCGTTGAGTGCCAATCACTGTTGGAGGATGAAGGAATATCAGACATTTTTTCTTGAGCAGTGTAGAGCTTCTCAATCTGTGTTTGATCATCTTTAATGCTAGAGTGGATGAACTTGGGTATACACCTTCTGCCATTTGATCCTACTCGACAATCATAGGGGATGTAGTGATTTCCAGTGTGTTGATAGATCGTAAAGTGAGGCTGGTCCTTGATCATCTGATTTGCAAACTTCTTTATCCTTGGAAAGTTCTGTGCCACCAACTCTAGGTTGGGAAGATGAGAAAAGACCCATGTGAGATTGCTGTTGTCTTCAGTGAGAGATGACTTTACCCATGGCATATGAGGGTGAAACCACCTTATTGCATGGTTCTTAACTTCAGGCTCATATATCATAGTTGAAGTGTCCAGCTTCATAGCCTTACAATTATTGAGCACATTTTTTGCGATCATCATCACCACATTTAGCCTTTCATTCCCATGATTAATCCATCTGCCGGGAAGCACATCTAGTGATTCGTTAATTTCCACTATAATTTTTCTTTTGCGATTTACAGGGTAAGGAATGTGAAGATTTTCTAGCTCTTCTGTTGTAGAACTGGAGTATTTTCCACCTTCATTCTGTCAGGGGCTGGAGTTAGACCTGTGTAGACTTCCTTCAATAGACTCATCAGTTTGTTCCTCAGATTCCTGATTTGTAGAACTAGAACCTTTTTCCATCTCTTCACCTTCTAAACTTAAATCATGCTCAATCATTTCATCTGATTCATCAGTGAATCCTTCATGCTAATTTTTATCACTATTACCTTCTTCAGCATCTTCTCCCTTGGATTCAAACTCATCATCACTCAAATCAATGATAGCAATAGAAAATTCTCCTGTCTTCTTTGAGATAGATTTAGCAAGCAGTCTGTAGCCTTTTCTCCTTCTTTGAGGTTCAGCTATAGGAGTTTCAAATTCTTTTTCTTCTTCAGAATCTGAAGTCTCTGTATCATCAGATAAGCTTCCTTGATGTTCAGCAATAGTAGGGGCAGGTCCTTCTTCTTTGGACTCAACATCTTTTTAACCATCAGATGAACTTGTTGGGACTTTAGCAGTAGGAGATACAGTTGTTTTAGCTTTCAAACTTTCTTCAGCATCAGAGTTGCTACTCTGAGTGTTAGCCATATGACTTGTACGTTCTTCTTCACCATCAGATTTAGCTATTTCTTTCGTAGATTCAACTTCTTCCTCATTGCAGGACTTGTTCTTTGAGGGTTCATTCTTGAAGCTTTCAGTTCCTTTCTCATCTTCTGACTTTACGTTCTTTTCTTTGGTAGATAGACTTCCTTGAGGAGCTGGAACTGACTTCTTCATCACCTTAGTTTTCTTCTTTGGTGGCCTCACAGATTTGGACTCAGGGATGTCTGAATCTTCAGTGGATGACAACTCCTCTTTTTTCACAGCACTAGCCTTCCTTTTCTTCCTAGTGCTTTTGTTGGCGCTGCCATATAACATCAACTTTTTGTTCTCCATTGGGTTCTTCTTCCAATTTGCAAACAGCTGTGTAATCATCACTTTATGGCTATTAAGGACTTCACCTTCATCATCCTTAATTTTATTCTTCAACTTTTTCTTCAAAATGATACTCAAGAACCTTCCATGGAAAACCTTTGTGAGGGGTTTTCTTGTTATCCTTTTCTTCTCTTCCTTATCCAACCATTTGGACATTTGGTCAAGCAAGATAACTCCAAAGTTGATACGTTTCTTCAGAACTATTGCAGACATGATCTTTAGATATTGATCAGTCACAGTGTTATGTGCAGTGTCCTTACATAGGATACACTTGCCCACTATCTCTGCCAGGAACTCGAATTCCTCAGGAAACTCCTTTTTCTTTTTGTCCTTCATACTAGGGTTTTTTTTGTACTGCATGATCTTCTTAGTTTTTTCAGTGTCGATTTCATCAAGGTTTTTCAGACCTAGGTCAGGGAAACCTAAGCACTGATTGATGTCAGAAGATTTTAGGTTCAGAATCTGACCTTTGACCTTGGTGGAAAGGATTTCAGAATTTATGGTTGCGTTTGAGTGAAATTCTTTAACCAGATCAACATATATTCGAGTGTTTACCTCTAGACATTCTGAGAATCCAGCCTTCTTTATAAGTTCAAGAATATCTCTGAACTTCTTTTTGGATTTCTCAAACGTCTTGGTTCCGAGCTGAATGCCAGTGATTACTCGCTAATCTGCCATTTGAAGAGTTCGAAGTATATGGGTATTTAATTTTAGGGGTCTTATGAGAGATAGTTGAATGTGATTTGGGCGAATCTAAAGGGTTAATGGATTCAGGCTTTGAAGAGGATTTTTTGGTTTGAAAAAGGGAGGATGAGAGGTTCGATAGCTTTTGATAACTATTTGGAGATTTTGGTTGTTTAGATGTAGTTAGGTTTTGCCTTAGGTATAGATTTGACAGGCTTGCAGCTTTTGAGGAACCCGCTCAAATGAAGTTGCCAATTATTTGAATTTTTCTCTTGTAACTGTTCCTTCCACGTTTCTTAGTGGGACAATTATAAGTCGCTGATAAGTCACAGTCTATAACTCCTCCATCGTGTCTGTTCTTCAGATTTGACTTTTCTTCCATTGATTATTCCAGTACGTAGAGTAGCTTGATAAGATTGCTATATACTCTACGATTTTCTTTGACAACTCAACAATTGTCTCGTGAGAAATGCTTCAGTGAGCATTTTGACACTGATCCTCATTTTGTATGGCTTAGCCACTGATACGCCCCAAGAGAGTTCGAGTACTGAAATTCTGAAGTGAATTTGCAAGACGTCTTTCCAAACTATATTC
Organism: Panax notoginseng; assembly: GCA_016801055.1. Taxonomy (NCBI): domain Eukaryota; kingdom Viridiplantae; phylum Streptophyta; class Magnoliopsida; order Apiales; family Araliaceae; genus Panax; species Panax notoginseng. Next base: position 224,442,039 of record CM029012.1, on the reverse strand, counting down.
GTAACTTTGCTCCACACGACCTGAACAGTTTGGTATGTGCCAAGTTCTGCTGAGCTTCCCATGAGCTAGTCTATCCTTTGGGAATACTACGAACGTCGAGACTGCTCTACGATCGTTGAGTCTACTGCTGAACATACTTTACAATTATTGTTTGTCTTGGTTCTTGTGATGAACTGACTTAGGATTCCTTCTTGGTTAAGGTATCTCAGGAAGGGCCAACCTCTTAGCTTAGTGCTAAGGGTTAGGTTTGTCCCTGAGGCGCTTACCACGTGAAGACTTTAGACGTTTGTGTAGACTGTAATCGTGGTGTCCTTCTGCTCTTACACTACGATCAGATGTTTGATCATAGGCACTCCATGATTTTGAGTTGGGTGGTTGACAAGGTTATCAGTGGCATGTTTTGAGACGTTCCTACTGACTATGGATCTTCATTTGGTTCATCAGCTACACAATTTTGGGACTTTGTAACTGGTATAATGCTTCATAGTGAACTTTTAGTCCTGCTGTTCTTTAACAGATCACTGCACCCCCATAGTTGATACTATCTTCTCATAGAGGTGTGAGTTTTTCTTCTTCATGGGAATCAGAAGGCAGCCTTGCATATCTCCTTCTGACTGAAATCATTACTATCACTTGAACCTTCTTGGATCATAGAAATAGATATCTTCAAGATTAATCACTCCACGATTGTTGACCGAACTACGAATGTAGTCTTCTTTATCAAGAACCTGAACAGGTGTTTTCAGTAGGCTTGTAGATCTTTCTTAAGCTCTTTGACCGATTGCACTCGTGGAGTTCTACTTCTGTGATGAGTTCTTCATGATCAGATAGACCAAATACCTGCAGATTAGATAAATTTCTATTTTTGGTACCCATGGTTAAATGGGTCCTGCTAGGTTAGTTTCCAAAATCCATGTTCCTTATATATTTGAATTTCCATCACATTGATCATCAATAATCATGTTTATGCATGTATTCAATTTAGGTATGACATTTTAAGATGCATGATAATGAGTGTGTGTAAGATTAACCATGTTAATAAAACACTCTTTTTCTTTGATAGTTTCATCAATTGCTTGGTTATGTTCAAGGATTTTAAATGTTCACAGAGTGAGAATCATTTCTATCACTTATTTGTATATGGTTGATTCATGGAGATGATCAGTTTCTATGAATCTTCAAGATACTCTTGTAGAACTGATCATACTCTATGTATTATCAAAAACCTATAACAAAGGTTTGTACGTACATACTAACCCGTCAGCAAGGATTACTCCACTTAAAATTAATTAAATCTTGATATGCTTATGACCTGTTTCAGACTTCTTTTAAGATGTTATCTTCAGCCTAAAACTTGGATGGAGATAAAGTTTGTTAGCAGTTAAGTTTCCAAACTTAGTGTACTTTCTCTCTTTCCCTTTTTAGGTAGAGTATGGTCTCTTAATAGAATACTATTATAGTACACAAGTTGATGCAACATGATGTTCACATTTATATCACTAAGGAATCGTACCTTTCTATTGTCAGTTTCTTGACAGTCATTTATCTTGATATAATAAGGTGAGGCATTGATGTGCATATTTTTACATTCATTTCTAACAGCTTGTTGCTCCAGATGTCCTTCGATCAATCAATCATAGTCTTGAAGATGTAAGCTAATAAAATCTCAGCATCCTTAGTTCTTTGATGACCTTGAACCTCAAGGTTCACATTCTGCTGTTGGATAGTCAAATACATATTTGAGAAATTCTTCTTTCTCCTCTAGATAAGTATTTCTTAGCATGTATAGTCTTTCATCTTTCAGACTGGTGGATGCTTGACTCTTTGCTGTTGATGCCTCTTGACCTCTCATCTTTGGTCTTCAGACTATAAGATTGACTGTGGACAAGGATTGGTCTTGTTGCTATGACATTTAAGAACATAGACCAATCTGAGTAACTTCAGATGTATATACACATTTACCTGTACACAACATTTCTAACGTATGAGCGCATCTGCATTTACAAGTGACTTACCACTAAAATAAGTTTAGAACAATGTTTATGCCTAGGATCAGACTAAAAGCGATTACCTTTTGAATTTAACATGAGAACCTACTCTGATACCGATTGTTAGATCCCAGTAGGCACACAATAGATCTAGAAGGGGGGGTTGAATAGATCCTTTTTAATTTTTAAATACTTTTCCTATTTATTTTGGATTGCTAATAACTTAGCATATGACAAACATAAGAATCTTTTCAAGTAAAGCGGAATAAGTAAAAGATCCCCTTCATTGATATATTCATGAACATACATACATTGTTCGTAGAGTTAGTTTAATCGTCAGCAATTAATACATACATAGCATTTATAACAGTTAGGTACATAATATAAATGACAGAAAGTAAATGACTGAATGTAAAAGACACAAGGAATTTTAAGTGGTTCAGAGACTCAAGCTCCTAATCCACTCTTCTGCTTCAATGAGCAGGAATTCCACTAAGGAAGGGCAGCACCCTGAATCACTAAGATTCCTTCAAGGCCAACAGCCTTGGAACTTCAGTTCACTAAGAACTCTTTAAGCCCAATAGGCTTGGAACTCCTCTAGTACCCTATGAACTCTTCAAGCCCAGTAGGCTTGGAACTTCATTTAGTCCCTCCGAACAAGGACCCCTCAGGCCCTGGCTACTTGTTGTTGTTGGTTTTGTTGTTGTTGGTGCTGAGCTGCTAAGATGTCTTGAAGCTTGATCATCTTTTGTACTTAGCAGCTTGGCGTGGTCCTCTTTGTATTCTGCGTAGAGTCTGGACCACTTCTTCTCTGGTGCAGCTGATCTTCATACTGTTCATCTCATCTTCATTCGATGTCAGCTGTGCACAATCACCATTTGGGTTTGCTAAGTCTCTGAGCTTTTGGTAGACTTCTTTTGGCACTTAACATTCCCTGAACCCTTCTCAAATGATCTGCAGACATGGTTCTGCATCTCTTCTATTTTAGCTTTTGGTTCATATTGATTAGTAGAGTGGCTCTCTGGATCTTCTTTATGCTCTGCCACTTTTCTGAATACTATCTTATTTTTCTTCTCAGCTCTCAGCTTAGCTGCTATCTTTAATGACATTCTTATCCTTGTTAAGTGAAACTTTTAGTCTGTTCAAGTCCTTCTTCAAATCTGCTTCACTTCCACCTCCGTAGTCTTACTCTCATTGAGACTTGTTCCGTTCAGCTCTGGTGGAACTCGTAGAGTCAACACTATAGTATTCAAACAACTCAACGATCCTTCAACTCAACTACCTTTGATCTTTGAAGCTCTGTCTAATATATACTCCTTCCCAATCTTCTCGTTGGAATATAGTCGTTGAAAGTTATTTGAATTACTTCGTAGATTTCGAGTTATTTGGTACAGACTGCTTGATATGACGTGACAGCTCCTTTATGACTTTACTGACACAGCAGTCTGCTGCCTTACCTACCGCCTTAGAGTAGTCACCTTTCCATGTCAGGCAGATAGTCATCTTTATTTCTTCTTTCTAATTTCTCGATTAGAACATCAGATATTATCCTTTTGCATTGATGCTCTCAACTAGCAATGTTCAACTATCAGTCTTCAGATTGAACCGTTCACAATGCTTCAATCTTTAAAAGACTGAACTCTACGATTCTAATGCATATATTCTTGGACCTGATCGTAGTGTGTCTTATTGAATGTTGCTCATTGACTGATTGAGACAACACTACGATCTTGAAGAGTGTTAATTAGATCTTTAATGTAGAACATCTCTTCCTTTACTTGTGCAGTGCTTCAACACTTTTGATTTCCTTCGACAGATCTCAGGAACTGATAGCTTGACCCATTGTTCTGGTCTCTTCTGAATAGCAAGACACCTCAGATTTGTGGCATGCCCAGCTCGCTTTCTCCTTGTGATCTCCCGTTCACTTATCATCAATGGACTGACCCATGCTTAATCATTTTCGCCTTGTTCTTCAAAAGCTGACCAGTATTTCTGTGTAAACTGCATCATTTCCTGCTTTGTTTGGCAAACACTACGATCTTGGTTGACCCCAAGATCATTGTCTTATGTTCTCTTGACAACTACTGCATCTGCTGACTTGCCTTAGTTAGTCACTTTCACTGAAGTCTTATTTTGATCTACTTATAGAAGACTTCATCTTGAATGGCTTTACAACTCAATCTGGATATTGATTGGGTTGGTGCTTAGATCTTTTGTTAGCTTGCAAATCATTCGTTGAGTGCTCTCTAGTTTCCTTAAGGTGGAATGTATCTTTGCAACTCAGACCAGAGGCTTCATCTTTTGGATATTCTGGGAGTGCTCATCTGTTGAGAATCGTGTTTACTCTACGATTCTACCTTAGCATTGTGAGCACTTCTGTTGAAGCCTTAGTTCTGCACTCTACGATTTAACAGCTTGGGTTCTGCAGACACTACGACTCTGAGATCAGATCTTGACACTCTACGATTTCTATCTTTAAGTTTGTTATCTTATTCTGATCTGGCTCGACTACGATTTCTGCCTCTGATATGATCAGTAGACTCTACGAGTTCAAGTGTGGTCTACAATTCTTGACTTGGATTTGGCAGATGCTCGATCGGCTCTTAGATAGGCTGTCTCTACGATTCTGAACATAACTTCCTCAACAGACTACGACTTTGAGGAAGTTCTTCTCAACACACTACGATCCTTCCTCGTCTCTCCTGGCAGTCTACGAACTCCGAGATCTACTATCTTGCAGACTATGATTCTACCTTGATAGTTCTCAAGCTTTCCTCGTCTCTCCTGACAGACTACGATTTCTGGTGCAGTGCTCGACGATCAAACATGCCTATCTATTACATTATAAGATCAACCTAACAAGCTTGATCTTTCTATATTTATAGTCCTTGTACATAATTTCTTTTTAAAGACTTTACAAAGTTGTTTTGTTTATGTAGGATCAACCTAACACATTTGATCAATTCATTCTAAGTCCTTATACATATGTTCCTATTATCTATCAAAGGACTTTACAGATTTTCTTAATACAAGCATACTTGCATATTCATTCATTTACATCATAATCAAATCATATATAAATAGGAATAACATTCTCATGTATATTCCTAACAAGATCGTTCCCATGATAGATGAGTCTTTCCGATAAGAATTTCTCCTTACTGGCGCGCAATTAAATAACCAAACTCCTTTCCTCGACGGAACTTTCTAGACATTGTCAATAATGCAAATAATAATATAAATAACTTTGTCGTTTCAATTATTAATTTAATAATATAAAATATTGTGCAGATGATATTATGATCATAACTGAATCAATAATATGAGATACTATACAGCAACTAATGTGGCAATTATTGAATGAAACTGAGTGATTTCTTACGTAAGTATCAATAATCAAAGATATTGTGCAATACCGTGTGCTACTGTGCAACAACGCGTATTACTATACTTTTATCACCGGGTATTTCAACAGTCTAATGGTAAAAATATTACCGTTATTTTTTTATAAAAAGGTTATTTCTGTCGCTTTCTATATCCGACTGTTATTCGGTTATGTGGTCCATCAATGATTCCGGCGTCGTACGGATATTCTCCGACAAAAAGAATATTCCCCGACCAAACGAATATTTTATAACAACTTGCTTACTTTGTAAAATTTTCACATAACCCTTAACTTTAACCTTTTATCAATTTAACCATTTACTGAATAGAAAAATTGAATACTTTTATTTTATAAAATTCGGGGTCTTACACTATATTTGGGCTTTGAAGAGATTTAGGGATATTCTTGGTGTTAATTGTGAACCTTTGGCTATTGTGAGAGATAGAGAGTTAGCATTGATAAAAGCTATTACAGTGGATTTTACGTTCAACATCCTATTCGTATGACACATTAAGAAGAACATCTTGACAAATTTTAAATCTTAGTTTCAAGGAGGTGAAGATTGGGAAGGACTTATGAAAAGTTAGAGAGTTGTTATAAATTCTCAAAGTGAAGATGAATACAATAAAGTTTTTTGGAGTACTTTGAAATTCAATACAAAGAAAATAAGTGTTCTTAATTACATCAAAAAATACTTGGTTGCATCTAAAAGAGCACTTTATTTGTGCATGAATAGAAAAACACACTCATTTTGAAACTCGTGTTACCTCAAGGGCAAAAGAAACGTATGCACTTTTTAAAAGGTACTTACAAATTTCAACCGGGGATCTTATCAATTTCAATTTCAAGAAATCAAGACACAATTTGAAAGTGAAAAAAATAAGAATCTCTTATCACCTTCATATTTCTTTGTTTAAAGAGCTTCTTACCCATGTGTTAGTGTTTGCTTTAAATGAGCTCCATAAGCAGTACAAGTTTCTCATGAAGAATCTCTTACTTGCAAAAATCATTTTATGACAGTCATGGGCACGCCTTGTGCACATAAAATGAAAAGTTTGGGAGATGAAGTGTTACATTTAGATGATATACACTCACAATGGATACTTGACACAAGATCATTTTTAGATAATTATTTTACTCAAAATAGTGGAGACAGTGAGATAAGTGAGCTGCTTAAAAAGTTGAAGGAAAGATATGTGGAGTGGCCTCTTGAGCGACAACAAGTTGTTCAAAAGAAAATTTATGAACTTGTGGATGGACATGATTCGTTCTTACATAAGTCTTGTTTACAACCCCACAAAGGTCGTCCTACAGGGGCAAAGAATAAGAAGACTACATCTACAAGACGTGATCCTTCTGCTTTTGAGTTTGTAGAAAAGATAAGCAAGTTTAGTGTATGCAAAGATCTGAGCCACAACAAAAGATATTTTCCATTCAAAGATAACCCAAGCACTTCACTTCTTACTCAATTCAGCTTTTAATTTTACTAACTTCATAAATTTGATTGATTAAGTAATACTAATATTAGATTACATACGGTAGTATTACTATAATATTATTTAGTTTTGATCATTTGACCAAGGTGATGGACTATCGATGTATCCTTACTGTAACTCATTCAAAAAGAAGAAAGGTGCTTCAAATGAAATTTTTTTATATATAATTTGAATGTCTTAAAAATAAATATTTTTTTAATGCCTTTATTTTCATATTGTGTTCATCTATCTCTACATTTTTGGGGCCAAGTTTGGACTGATGATGCACATGTAGCAAGTTTACTTAATGCCAGTTTTGACTTTTGAAGAAAGTGAATTTGATGGTCCAACAGTGTAGAATTTAAATTTTATTAAAGATGTTATGTTTAGTGTAATATGTTTTTGAAGTCTCAGCAGAACATGTTTATTGTAATATGAGTAGGATTTTTTTTAAGTAATGTTGTCCGTGTGTTGGCATGAAATAATGATATTGGATTAATCAATCTATGTTATGCTACGTATTAGGTGAGGGCAGTTTTGAAAAATGAATTTGGCATTGTTGTTAAGTTCCAACAGTTCTCTCAACCATGATTTATATATGGGTCCTACCGTGTGAAAATATAAAAAAAATCGTGTGGAATTATCATTTCCCTTATTATTATTTGTTGTATTGGCTCACACTTTAATGAGCCTGATTAATAACCATTATGATAGGTAAAAGTGTGATTTTGAATTTAATCTTGCTTATGTATAATGCCCATAGATATTTAGAAGCTTTCTTTCAAATTCATAATTTGTTGAACCCAAAAATATTTATTATTATTATTATTATTATTATTATTATTATTTGAATTTTGTGGGTATATTCACTACAAACCCTCACGAGACACAACTCGTCCACTTGGGGGTAACCTTGAGGTTTTAAGGCTTGTTGCACATGCTAAGTGCAATCGTGTTTCCTACGAAAATGGAATAGTGTATTTTTTGTTTTATTTTTATTTTTATTTTACTCGAGGACGAGCAAAAGTATGGGGTATTTGATAGACACGTAATTCATACATTTTATTATCCCTAATTTTGTCTTTTTAATTATATTAGTTTATTAAATTAATATGTTTTATTTTATTTTGTAGGATTTAATATTTGTTGCAATAAAGTCAAAATCTTGGTGATCAAGCAATATTTAATGCTCTTATTCATATAAAAAATATTCAAGAAGAATCCTACAAGGAGTAGAAAAGAGGTTGAACAATCTTGATGTGCAAGTCAAATCCAACAAGAGAAGGGAAAGTATATTTAGAAGATCTTTTTGAGAAGTTGATTGGGAACAAAACTGTCCAAGTTCAATGAACCTAAATTAAGATTCCAAGTTATTTAATTTCCCTATAAATAGGCCTCTTGTTTTAGAGAGAAATGATCACTTGTTATTTTTTTTTTCTTAGTTCTTCACTAGTGTAGAAGGGAGTAAGATATTTAGAGTTTGTCTTTCTCTTATTCCAATCACGTGTGAAACTACTGTCAGGGAGTATTTGTAATTTTATTTTATTTATATAATAGAAATTATCTTTTTAATTATTGTTCTTATTTCATGCGAATTGTAGTACTAATATTATTTGTTTTTATTTTTAATTCCATGGCTAGCTAAATTTCTAATACCTAGGATTATGATAAAACTAAGTATTTCATAATAATATTTTTTTTCCGTTCCAAAATTAATGCCTAATTATTTTCGCCTTCATATTTTCCTCCGCATAAATTGTATATAATTTTTATATTGATTGCGAGGTTTTGATAAGTTATAGTTAATCTGTGAATTTTCATAACTTATGTTTGCCCATATTAATTATATGAATCATTATTTTTAAAGGGAATGGAGAATAATTTGGTAATTGATTTAGGAAATAAGAAATTATTTATTATGTTAATATTTGGTGGATTCTGATTCCTAGGTATCTTTTCTCATTAATAGTTCCCGTTATTAATTAGTAGTTTGAATAATTTAGTTAATAAATTATCTCCACCATATTTATTTCTAATTCGCCTAAAATAGATAGTAAGAAAATATTAAAATTAATCTAGTCTCTGTGGGTTCGATCTGTACTTGTTAGTTCTTCAATTTGACACTGTACACTTGCAGTTATATATGTTTATCACATCAAGTTTTTGGCACCGTTGCCGGGGACTAGAATTAAATTTTATTTATTCCTTAATTTTTATTTATTCGAATTAGCTTTATCTCTAATTTTTTTTCCCAGGATTATTGAAGCTGGTCGAAGGAGCGAAAAGATAAAAATTTTGTTGCTGCGCTTTCTTCGGTACTTCGTATCTCCATATTTAAAAAAAAATAGTTTAGTTTTATTATTTTATTAATATTTTTTTATTTGTCGCATTCATGCATTCACTCACGTAGAGCACATCCTGTTAGGTTTTTATTTTTATTTTTTTTGTCAAATATAAAACTGTGGTGATTTCTGGAGGATTGAGGTACGTCAAAATTTCTCCTTCTTTCGTAATTCACATAGTTTTAGGACATTTTATTTGTTTATAGTTATTTTTTTTATTTGTGCATTTTCATCTTTAA